>LGRX02034666.1:0-48614 GCA_001247695.2 Cymbomonas tetramitiformis
TGAAAGATGTATGCCTGCACGCTCCGTCGGAAGTCGTTCCGAAGACGTCGCGAGCGTCTTCTGCGCATCTTCCGGGCTCATTCCGGTCCAGCTTATTCCCGGCGGATCCGTGTGACATGCTTGCGCAGGCGGATGAAAGGCCCCGTAGCACACCGCAACATGCCTCCCACGCCCGTCGAGTTGGCGGGTGAGACGCAAGAAGATGACGGGGCCGCCGTTGGTATCACGTCCAACCGTGACCCCCTCCCCCCGGAGAGGCCAACACGAAGGTGCGAATCGGTTGGCACGGCATGCCCGTATCTCCATGAAAGATGTATGCCTGCACGCTCCGTCGGAAGTCGTTCCGAAGACGTCCCGAGCGTCTTCTGCGCATCTTCCGGGCTCATTCCAGTCAAGCTTATTCCCGGCGGATGCGTGTGACATGCTTGCGCAGGCGGATGAAAGGCCCCGTAGCACACCGCAACATGCCTCCCACGCCCGTCGAGTTGGCGGGTGAGACGCAAGAAGATGCCGGGGCCGCCGTTGGTATCACGTCCAACCGCGGGCCCGGGATGGTGGTGTGTGATTGTGGCGCGTGTCACTCATCCATGCGCTTCGTCACCATGAGGACACGGTCTCGACATAGGACTATGTTCAATCAGATTGTATGCCTTCCGACGCTTCCGGAAGAGGCTGTGGACGACGATGAGCAACATCCCGATGGCGAGGAGTCGGATCAGGTGTGCAAATCCGGGTAGAAAGACTATCATTCTCAGGTAACCCTCGCGGAAGGTACCCGGAAGACGTGCGAAAGGTCTTCCAGGTATCATCCGCATGTCTTCATGAGAATGAAGGTACATATCAAAATCGGTTACTCCTGATAGGTAATGCAGTCGTCCTTCACAATTGGCACGTATGTATCTCGTGCCCATTGAAAGTGATTGTGGTTGGCAGGAAGATGCCGATTCCGGTTCCCTTGACGATGCCGATGCCGATGGAAACTTGCCGGACCCGGAAGCCGTTCAAGAAGAGCTCGACGAATTACTCGACCATGTCGACCCGGAACTTGCTAGAAAGGTGACGGAAGAAATCGAAGGAAAATTAAAGTCGTTGGAGAACTTGGCCGATATGGATGAGGTAACGTTCGCTGTTTGAATATTTTGCTCAGAATTGAAAATTGTATATAGTGTGATGTCTTTTGTACCCGGAACGCGCCCGGAAGTTACATAGGAAGTCTTCCGTGCGTCTTCCTGACGCCTTCCGTTTTATCCTTCGATGACAGACCGCAGCGACGAGCTCCGAGGATACCCTACTCGACTTATTGGAGTGGAATCTGGATGGCAATATGACTCAAGAATCCTTTGGGCAACTGCTGCACATTTTGAAAACTAATCACCCGGACGTGTTTTCTAATTTGCCCGACTCCTTCAAACAAAGCATTGCTCGGTTTAATAAGGTCATGGATATCCCACTCCTAGTGGTGGACCTTTGCCCACATGGGTGCGTGATGTTCGAAAAACAATTCGCGGACTTTGACCACTGTCCAAGGTGCGGGGCATGCCGTTGGGAGGGAGGTGAGGATCGGTGCGGTGCGGTGAATGCCGAGGGTGCGGACGACACCCGGAATGCCGAAGCCACCCCGAGTGCAAAGCGAGGGAAGGCGAAGTGCCAATTCTATCATTGGCATTTAAAGGATTTACTTCAAGCAATTTACAGCCATCCCGGCGTTGCTGGGCTCATGCGTTCGCACGCCACGCGGGAAAAGTCTGAGGAAGGCATTCTGGAAGACATTCCCGGTGAGTAACACATTGATAGAGCATATCCTGAATTGCCCCGAAGAGGTACAGAAGATGCGCGGAATGTCTTCCGTACATCTTCCGCATAACTTCCCGATTCCTACTACTTGAATGAATTTAAGTTGTATTTATGTATCTTGCAGATGAATCTGAGTGGAAGGCGAAGCAAGCTGCATATCCTGACTTCTTTAAGGACCCTCGCAACGTCATCTTCATGCTTTGCGCCGATGGGGCCACCGTTTGGAAGGACAAGTCGGGGGTTTTCCCTTTCAAGTGTTGAACTTGCCACCGGAAATCCGCAAGAGGTTTGTGAACCTTGAGTTGTGGGGAATGATGGCGGGGAAGCCGAAGAACACCACCATCCTCTACGAGAAGTTGGTAGACGAGCTTTTGGAACTTTGGGAAGTTGGGTTTCCATGTTGGGACTCCTTCACGGACGACGTGTTCCAATGCCGGGCGATGCTTCTTGCCGCCGTGTTTGACTATGTTGGGCTCGTCGATGCTATGAACATTATGGGCGTGGGCAGCTTCTGTGCGTGTGCAAAATGTTTGATCCGGGGGAAGGGGAAATGCCCGCATCTAAATAAGATGTTGTACAAGTTTTGCGAGCAAGATCCGCCAGGTCCGTTTTCCCCAAAGACATGCCGAATGTATTCACAAGATCTTCCGGATGTCATCTGAGCGTCTTCCTGTTATTGTACGCAGGGCCCGCCGTACCAAAGACCGACGAGTTCATTCGACGCGCGGGCCAACGACACGTCTTGCTTAGCACGTGTAAGAATGCGGCCAATCTTCAGGAAGTGTTGGAGGAGGAAATCGGCGAAACCGGTGTGAAGTTCCCATCGGCACTATCTCGTTTGCCGTATTTCGATCTTTCCAAGAATGTCATCCTTGACGGCATGCATCAACTCCGAAACCTTGGGCTATATGTCCATGAGG
The DNA here is from genome assembly GCA_001247695.2 of Cymbomonas tetramitiformis. Classification (NCBI taxonomy): domain Eukaryota; kingdom Viridiplantae; phylum Chlorophyta; class Pyramimonadophyceae; order Pyramimonadales; family Pyramimonadaceae; genus Cymbomonas; species Cymbomonas tetramitiformis. The sequence continues at coordinate 2,715 of LGRX02034666.1, forward strand.
CACTCATGGGGTTCGACTTTACGCCGGGTGTAAGAGAGCACGCTCGCGCGAACGATATACATCCCACGTGGTGGAAGACGACAAGGGACGACAAAGGTGATGCAGTCAAAACCCGACCACTAGATAGGAAGGCGCCCGGAAGATGCCCCAAGTATCCTCTACGTGTCTTCCAGATGTCTTCCTGTCACCACTAACTTTCGCGCCCGGGAAAATGACAGGTGTGGAACGATATTCAATGGCAATTGGTCCGTTTCAAATCCCGATGCGTGCAAAAGGGTCGAAATCTTTGAGGTCGCTAGAGACCGCCTTGAAGTTCATGACGGAGCTCTCGTTGGGAAGGTCATGGGGGCAAGGCCATACGAAGATGTTGCGTCCGAACGGCACGAACACCGGACCGAAGACGCTCAAGTGTCACGAGGCGTTGAAAATGCTACAAGCGGGCATCATGAGCGTGCTAGCGTCTTGGGATAGAGACGAGGGCTACTCGAAAAACATGCTTGAAGACTTGATCGGGCAGTTGACGGTCATAACGAGAGAGCTCACTTCGGAGCTTGTAGACTGTAAGGTACGGAAGACACCTAGAAGACATCCAGAATATCTTCCGAGTACATTCCACACGTCTTCCCTAATTGCCTTTTATTTGGTGATTTTGCAGGATGTTCCTAAGCTTCAAAATCTGGTGGATGAGTTCTTCAAGTCACTCGAGCGCGATGGCTCACCTGACTGGCTGGTCATCAACACGCATTTGCTTTCCCACTTCCCCGACCAACTCCTCATGTATGGTCCAATACGGGGGACATGGATGTACGTGTTCGAATCATTCAACGGGAAGATTCGAAGGTGGGTGAAGAACAATGCATATCCGGTTCAGAGTGTTATGCAAGGCTTCGGGCGGTACCGGATGGTGCATGTGGTGCGAGGGTTAATCTTGGTACTTCGTCGCCGGCGGGAGGCAACCACCAATCCCACCCGGCCACCCGTGCTCCCGTTCTTGGCCACCGCACCGTTGAGGGCGCCGAACACCGTGGTTTTGGGAACACAAGGCAAGCGCCATGTACTCTCCCGCGCTGAAACGAAAGCGCTGGAGCTGTGGATGCATGGCAACGTGCCCCAATACCGCAAGTTGAAGGCAAAATTCGACGCCTACGTCACCTACTGCAAGAGGTAAGTAAGAAATGAAACCCATAAGGTGCCTGGAAGACGTTTCATATATCTTCTAGGCATCTTCCACACGTCTTCGGTAAATACATGTCCTGACACTGTGCACGTATACATTCGCAGGGAAAACCATATGGTTCGGAGACGTATTGGCGCACGAGCCGGAGCGTCTCGCCTGATGGATGTGCCGCTGCATATGCACGGTAGCGATCCCAAGGTCTGGCTGGGGAGACCATTCACGGAGAATGAAGCGGCACTCGTCGAAGGGCCTCCTCACGTGTGTCAATCTTTCGGCTCGGTCGTGGTTCGAGGAGTTTGCTATCGCACGGCAGCTCAGGACAAGACGAAGAAAACTTGTCAACGTTACTTCCGAGCCTTTTTCTCTGGAGAAAACATCAAAGGCGAGGAAATCGAGACTGACCGGTGCGTCCGTGCATTACGTTTTGGTGAATGTGCGCAGAATATGTACCGAATGTCTTCTGTGTGTCTTCCCCACGTCTTCGGGGATTCTTACTATAGAGTATAATTGTGGCTCCAACTCGCAGGTACGCCATGGTAGATAGCATCTACAAGGTCGACTTGGCCGCGAAGAGTACATTCTTGTGAAGGGAAAGTGGTTCCCTGAATTCAACCAAGCGACGACAAAACGGTTTGCCAAGCTAAACTCGAAGTACGGGCCGGACAATACCGCAAAGGTGGTGTACACATACGACCCGGATGATCCCGAGACACCTTGGGACACTACTGATCCATTTATCCTGGCGGCTCAAATTGAGCACCAAGTTGTAATCAAGAAACATCCTGTGATGAAGACGGCGGTGGTATTTGATTTAAAGGCTGACTTTTTCGAGTGCATCGACGATGACGGTTCACGACCGAAAGGTGCAAGACGCAAGAGGCGATCATGATAATACGCCGGGCATCGTACTTAGTGGTCTGTATGTTGAATAGATGCAATCGTACATGTATGTGTAGATAGACCTATCAATTAACTTAGCCGTATATCATGTATCATAGCAACAGAGCATGATGACAACCCTGAAGTTGTTAGGAAGATACCCGGAATGTCTTCCGTATGTCTTCCGTGCGCCTTCTGAATGTCTTCTGTGATTACGCGACTAGTGTACGTGTGGTATGAAGTAGCTATGTGGCCAAATTGCATAATCATCACATATGTGTCGATAACACATGTCAGAATGTATTCTGGCCCAGAAGACATTCGGAACATCTTCCGGGTATCTTCCGGGAAGACTGCCCTTTGCATGTCTTCCGGGAAGATGTCTTCCGAACTCCGGAAGACATTCCGCACATCTTCGGCACGTCTTCCCCGAAGAGTGTCTTCTGGTTTCCAGAAGACGTTCCACTCAGAAGACGTATTCTGGAAACCAGAAGACGTCATTTCTACGAAGACGTCTATAAGACGTTCAGAAGACGTCTTCTAGACGTCTTCTGATTTTCCCAGAATGTAGGGATAGGCTTACGAATCAGTCACGGTCCAGTGTTGGCTACCTAGGAATCTGTCATAGGGGCCTGCACCGGGACTCCCGGTCAGGGCTGCCTATCTATACAGATTTCAGCATATAATTATATCGGGCAACAACCTCCCGACGAGATCAAGACGGGACTTGAACCTGCGCGCTCAAATTCTGGTGACATAGCGCTAAGGTGTAGGGCGCTATGTGTTGGACTTGCACCTTGAGCGCGCAGGTTTAAGTCCCGTCTATCTGATGACATCATAGCGCTAAGGCGTAGGGCGCTATGTGTTGGACTTGCACCTTGAGCGCGCAGGTTCAAGTCCCGTCTGGATCTCGTCGGGAGGTTGTTGCCCGATATAATTATATTGTCTGGTCAACAATATAATTATACTGGAAGCATTTCGGTGTTTCCATCAAAGCAGGTGATGCAGGGCATGCCCGTGCCCTCCCACACGAGGTAGCGGCCGCCAGCCTCCTGCCGCTTCCACTCACCATCAACGGGTGGGGTGAACCGCCGCTTGCCAAAGGCCATGGCCGCAACGCGCGGCAGGCGGTTTGCCGCCACCACCTCGCGCCCGCCACCACAAGATGTCGGAGGGGTCGGCACGATGGGACGGGCCAAGCGGGCCTCATCCCGGAACACCTTACCGAGGCGAAGGGCGAGGGAGGCGAAGGTGAAAGGGCGCCCGTCGTTGATGTCGCGGATCACCACCAGGCACAGGCGCACAGCGGGGTGACGTACGGGGAGCCGGCCGCAGAAGAGCCAAGAGTGGGTTTGGCGGATCACTGTGTTAAGAAATCGCAAATCCGGTTGTCCCTCCTGCTACGCTAGTGGCACTGTAGTTACTCCCCGTGCTCGTGTCACATACTAGGCTTGGTCGATCTCAATTTTGAGATCTCCGCTAGGCCCGTTCACCTGTAGGCCACGTCTGGATCTGATCCTTCGATCATCTCATCATTCGTTTATATTTTGTATTTATACAAAGAATCTGATACACGAAAGACGAAACAGTGCAACAGCAACAGTGCAGTGATGAGTGAAATGAAAGACTACAAAGCGAAAGGTCAAACACAGTTTTTAAAAACTGATGATTTTCTGATCAGTGTAGGATGACAGGCAGTATGACTGTCATCCGGAGCAGATCTGAAAACTGAGGTTTTCTGATCAGTCGGAGGCATAAGAGGCCAGCTACGGACTGAGAGGGCCTCTTGCCGTGTTACTGTGGACTTGTGTGGACTTTCATCGACTGTTTAACTTTTTGCAGTTTACTGTCCGTTTTTGCAGTTTGTGTCCGTTTTTGCAGTTCTGTAACACCGTAAGCTTTTCAGTGCGCACATACTTTCAGTAGTATTCGTATATTGATTATGGAGTGGTTCACCGACCCAATTTTGTGTCAAAGACGAATTGATGATTTGCAAGCGCAGCCAGCGTACGCGACCGCTTTTGCCGCTTTCCAAGATGGGGAGGACCTCTCGCGACCGCAAATGAAGTTGATTCGACAAATGGAGAGAGCGACTGCCCGACTTGCTGAGCTTAAGGGACTGTCACAAGTAGCCTCAGGAGACCGTAAGCGTCCGTGGGAGGCAGCAGTAGATCTCACTCAGCTTCCAGGGTCCGATCGCCTTGAGTTGACTCGCAACGATGATGGCAAGGACAAGGGATTCCGCAAACAGTTTTTGGAGACCCAGCACCACTTCGTGGCACACTCAGCGTCACAGTTGGCGCTTAATGACGCCAAGAAGGAATTGGAAGGTGTGGAGCTGCCTGAGACTGTCACTCTTGCTTTAGAATTCTTGTCTGAGACTGCGGAAAAAGGTGTGGCACGCGCCAAGGCACGCGCTAAAATTTTGGCCTTGGTTTCGGACAAAGGCCCTGAAGTGGGCTGGAAAATCTGCGAGAAACTTGAGCGTAAATCGTACGCTGACGATGAAGAGGACGAAAAGTTAATGCGCAAAGCAGAGAAAGAAGTTAAGGCTGAAAAGATTCACGCTGCCCAAGCCGCGGCTGCCAAGGGGCGAAACAAGGGCCTAGGCAGGGGTGCCTTTTCAGCTTCTCGTCCTACTGCTCCTGGAGCACCTCCGCCACCGCCACCTGTTCAGGCAGGGCGTGGCAGTCACCTCCAATGCTGGAATTGTAACGAGTTTGGACACCACCAAAACCAATGCTCGCAGCCGCGCCCGGCTGGCAGAGGCCGTGGCAGAGGATCGGACCGTTGAATTGTTAAAAATGTAGAGCCACGAAGGCCAGTACTGTCAGCTTAAGCGGAATGCTTAACAGTTGAGGTGGAATGCCCAACTTAAATGTAATTTGTGGGGACGAACCCTAAATTTGTAATGAATCTTGGCCCGCGGGCTGTTGTTCCTTGTGTTCCAGGTTCTGAATTCTCTGAGGAAGAGCTTGTCGAGGCCATACCCTTGTGTGAACAGGGCGTTCCGGTGCCCCGTGTTGCGGGGAGACTTAGGGAACGAGCACCCTTTTGGCGGACCTTTGTCCGCTCTTCGTATGTGATGTCTTGGATTGAGAGAGGGTTTAACTTGAAGTTTAAAGATGGCAGGGCTCCGCCCCGAGTACACTTGGCTAACCACGTGTCAGCTGTTAGGCACGCCACCTTCGTTACTGACGTTGTGCAGGAGTGTGTCCTTATGGGCGCCCTGAGAGAGGTGCCCAGCAAGCCGCGGGTTGTACTGCCTTTAATGGTAGACGACTCTCGGGACAAGCTAAGGCTAATTTTCAACGGTAAGTGGCTCAATGCCTTTCTGATCTTTCCGAAGTTCAAGTATGAGCACCTGCAACCTTTTGTAGACCTGCTTAGGAGGGGTGACGGGCTGTTTTACTTTGACTATAAGTCAGGGTATTACCACGTAGACCTCCACGAGATGTCTCGTACATATGTTGCTGTTGAGTGGCAGGGCAGGTTCTTTGAGTTCTGTGTGCTGCCGTTTGGTCTAGCCCCAGCTTGCTGGGTGTTTACGAAGATCAACAAGGAGCTCGTAGGTAAGTGGCGGGGTCTCGGGTTCCGTGTGCACCCCTACGGGGACGACTTTGCCTTTGCTGTGAGGGCTCCTACACTCACGGACCCTTCGGCTTTGGCTGTGTTGTCCCGTATTATGCGGGACGTGCGGGAGGCAGGCTGGCTCGTGTCAGAGTCTAAGTCTCAGCTGTTTTTCACACGGGCCCTTGTGCATATAAGCATAGGCATAGACCTGGAGGGGGGGGTCTTGTTCGTGCCTGAAAAGGCTTTGAGCAAGATCCGTGCTTGTGTGTCAGACTTGTTGAGGCTGTTTCATAGGCTGCCTCTGATAGGCTTGTGGCTAAGTTTGCAGGCTTAGTTAATGCACAGCAGTGTCTACACTGGGACATATCCGGACTCGTCGAGACCGTAGTGCGTGCGGTGCCGTCGGGGATAAGACCGCTCTCCGAATCGTCCCATCGAGCCCGGTTCACTCCGATACCGCCCTTCGGGCGGTACCGTCGGTCCCAAGACCGCCCTTCGGGCGGTCTCATCGGTTCCGGTTTGGCATGATACCGCCCTGCGGGCGGTACCATCGGTTTCGGTCCAGCTCGGCTCTGACCCTCATTCCGGCTCGTCGGTTCTCATAGTCTTTTTCGATACGTTTTAATCCAGGCGAAAATTCCTCACGGTCATCTTTGAAAGTATCGTGGCGAAACCGGTTCCACTGTGACACGCGAATCCAATAGCCCGGATGGCTTTCTTCAAGAGCTGCGTCCTGCACTACTTGAAATCTGATTGCGTCATGCTTGGTTAACCTCGAGCCCGATCCGAAGTCGCGATTTTTTGAAAACTCAACAGCAACACAATCGAACGATAGCTTTCTCTCAGCCGCGGTCATTTCGTTGAACCAACTGCCGGGGATTTTGATTTCGACGCCTAGCTCCACTTGCTCTTTTCCATCATACTGCACAATAAAGTGGTCGAGCGATACTAGTGTTCTATCATCTGCTGTTTTTTTCTTACCCATATTTGTGACTATATGATACCTACAGTACGGCTGTTATTCGCTCACTGAGAGGAGCCCTTACAGTCCTTGAAAAACATTTTGTGAGAGTGAGAGAGCCCAAGTTTCGCCTCAATGCCTATTCTTACAAGGGTGGGTTAACCCACCGTAAGAGGTCGTTACGGTGGGTTAGCCAACCCTAAGCTTTGGTTGTGGTTGGTACTCTTAATCGACCAAGGTGTGGTAAACGTCATGAAAAGTAGTTCGTATACTCTCTAACGTTGGACAATGCCTGACTAGCATCAAATATATCCACACTACATGCCAATCTCCGACTTTAATCGAAGATTTATCTAGCCTGCTCTCAATCTCACGTTAAGTGTGGCACACATGCGACTCAATTTGATCCTACGACACGCACCCACCCAACATAGCCCATACGCATCCAGTGTGAGGCCCTGGTGAGTGGAAATGTGCGCGAGATCGATAAATATATCTGTTTCTAGCAAAAACCTCCCAAATTCTGCTTAAGTATGGAAAAACATTGAAAATCCCAATGTTTTTTGTTTTTTTTTCATTGATATGCGCATGCGAAGGGGCTGTATTGGTAGGGATGTGCTAGATACCAAATTTTAAGTTAATAACACACCCAACTTGATTTCCATATAGTTAATAGTCACCTCAACCACACCACATGCCCTGCACGAGCCTATAAAATAAAAAATTCTTGGCAACCCACCGTAAAAATGACTCTAACCAACCAGAACATTGTACCACAATTTACAACCGCCAAACGCGTTCTAGCGATGAATATTAGTGTTTGCACGCATAAAAGACATCATGATAAGTATTTCCAAGCATGGGTTTGGTCCGATATGGCGAGTCAAGCGGTAGATTGGAGCACTCGAAAACGACTCTTAGGTGTTGGTAACCCACCATAATTTTAGAAGAATAGGCATCAAGAGTCCACTTGTCACGATTTCAACGTTCGCAGCGTGGGAGGCACCACAACCAGCCGAACTGACGAGTCGACCCGTCGGTTCCGATACACGATGAGACGGACTCGATATTTTTTGGCATCGACGGTGCTGGAACACGATGAGACCGTGATATCTCTGGGTCCGTCGGGTCCGAGACCGTAGCTAGTTCAGTATCGATGGTACTGGGACGTGGTGAGACCGCGTATTATTTGGGTCCGTCAGTTCCGGTACACGATGAGACCGTCCAAAAAATCGTACCGTCGGGGATGGGACCGTGGGGGTCCGTGCGTACCGGATCCGAATCCGATCCTGAACCGGTACCAGTGTCGACACTGATGCACAGTGGTTTGTACTAGGGGGTGTCACTAGATTGTATGCTAGGGCGGCTGCAGTACTCATAGCCGACACCCTGACTTGGGGCTCGTGGGCTTCTCATGTCCCGGGCACTGATGCTCTTCGGGCAGAGCTGGAGTTTTGGCTGACAGACGGCTTTCGTAGGCATCAGAGAGGCATTTGGGAGCCCAGGGGGGCGGGGCTTCAGCTGGAGACAGTCCATGCGGACACCTCTGAGGTGGCATGGGGTTCCTGGCTGGAGCAGTCCTTTGGGGGACCTGAGCTGCTTGGCCACAGTTATCTGACCATGTCGGACAGACTGAAGTCATCCACTCTCAGGGAGCTCAGGGGCATTTTTGACTCTCTCCGAGCATTTGATGTGGCTGGCAGGCTGAGAGGGAAGAGGGTGCTTGTCATTTGTGACAACCAGGCTGTGCATTTTGTCATTGAGTCTGGCAGCAGGCATCAGGAGCTTCAGGAGCTGGCTTTAGCGGTGCACGATTTCTGTGTTGACCACGGGGTGGTTTTGTCCTCCCTTTGGATGCCCAGGGAGTTTGAGGCCCGGGCAGATGCCCTGTCCAAGATCAAGGACCATGATGACTGGATGGTCAACCCGGCAATCTTTCAGTGGGCTGACCCATGGATTGCCGGGGGGTGGAGGCACACCCGGGACAGGTTTGCAACTGACAAGAATTGTCTTGTTTTTGACAGTGCAGGTGCCCCCTCCTTCAACAGTGCTTGGCACTGTCCAGGTACGTCGGGGGTTGACACTTTCGGTCAGACGGACTGGCGGGAGCACGTCAACTGGTGCAACCCGCCTTTTCGGATGATCGGGAGGCTCCTGCTGTTTCTGCAGGCTGAGAGGGCTGCAGCCTCCATTGTGGCCCCGGTCTGGACTTTCCAGCCGTGGTGGGTCTTGCTGTGTCCCGACGGGGTTCACTTGGCAGACTGTGTGGTGCAGTGGACGGAGCTCCAGCCCTCTGCGGACACCTTCCTCCCTGGCCTCGGAAGGGCCAATGAAGGGGGTGTGGGCTTGCCTGACTTTCGGGTCCTCCTCTTGCGGGTCTCCTTCGATGAGAGGGAGCCTGCAGGCCCTGGTCCCCGCTGTACCTTGGGGGGTTGCATGGCTTGTGACTGGGGTAGGGGTATGAGATGGGGGCTGCCTTTCATGCAGGCATCATAGGCACTGGGGAGCAGTGGGCTGGCCTGCAGTTCTCCGTGACGGACCCGCTGGAGATGCAGCTGCGGGCAGACATGCTGTTGGCGGTGTCTGGCACCCGTGAGGCTAGCACCATGCGGGGCTACTCTCGGGTGTTCGTACGGTACCAGGCTTTCTGTCAGGACCGTGACCCACCTAGGGTGCCTGTTCCTGCTGACCCGGTCACGGTGGCTATGTACTTACAGTACATAGCCAATGCGGCCAGGACCTTCTCTGTGGTGAAGACCGCTTCGGCTATGGTTTTCACTGCTCATGATTTGGCTCTGGTCCCGGCAGACCGGAACCCCACCTCTCATCGGCTGGTGGCCGCGGTGCGGGAGGCAGCTCACAGGAGGCTGGGGGACAGGCGGCTCAACAGGAAGGAGCCGCTGGAGTTTGCATTTGTACAGAGTGGTGCTCGTTGCTGGTTGATGCTGGGAGGTGTCACTCGGCAGATGTTTGCTACACTGGGTTTGGACATGTTGTGAGATATAATATAACGTATTATATCGGGTGCGGTCACTGAATATCTTTCATACAAGTGTAAACTCATTATAAGAGATAAACGAATATAACGTGTCTGTGACCTAGGGATCTGTCACCTAGTACTGTACGAGTACTGGTACAGCTAACGGGAGTCAGAATAGTTATGACCTACGGGTCACTGAATCCAGCACACCACCCTGTGACTGTACATAGTGCTGTTACAGGTGGCAGAGAGCGGAGCACAGACAAAGCAAATTGTTCCGAAACAACAAACAGCTAAGAGCTGGAAACTGCTAGAGGGAGGCCTGTGCTTTAGCCAGGGCGGTCCCTTCCTAAAACTGCTGCTAGGATACCGCTCGCAAGCTAAGTTCCTACAGCTCAATTTTGCAGATACTCAGCCACTTTGAAAGTGGTCTACAAAGTTGCAGAGTTCACCAGAGTTGAAGAAGTTGTCAGTGTCAAAGAAGTTCAACCAGAACCAGAGTCCAGAAGTCATAATCCAGAACCAGAGTCCAGAGACCAGTGTCCAGAACCAGAAGCCAGAACCATAGTCCAGAAGCCAAGACCAGAAACCAGAGGCAGGAAAAGACTCGTAGAGTAAAATCAGAAATTCCGAAAATTGAAAATCAGAATTCAAACCTGCCGAAACCAAAGATGGATAAGAAATGCCGAAAGTAAAATAGTACGGCAAGGCAGGCAGACTGTTGGCAGTCACCCCAGTGGGATGTACCGCTGCGGTGAATTCAGGGGCTCGATCGAGCACCACCGAACCCTGAACCGCTGACCCACATGCAAGACACATGAGTGCGGGCAGGGCTAGAGATGCAAGAGAGAAGACCCTCGGCAATGTTGCCACACCGACACGTGACCGTGTAGCCGGTGGGGCCGAGGGAATCTCGTCTCCGGAAAAGGAATAACTGTCGGAGCCGTCGTCATCGTCGATCACGGAAAGCTCTCCCGGGTGACTCGAGCTGTGAGAAGGCTCAATCGAACACAAATGAAGGGAAGGGTCAGGGCATCCGGGCATCACCCGGTCCATAAAAGACACTCGTAGCGGTTCCTCGAAAGGAGAATCGAAAGAAGCGGGGTCCGATGCCGAAACAGGGTAAAGTCCAGCGTCGATCTCGCGATTGGCAGGTGGTGGTTGCGCATCGCACACCACCTGCGGCACAGACAAAGTGCCGATGTGCAGTGGCGGTTGCTTACCAGCTGTGGCAGCACCACCGACCTGTGCAGCCGTAGCCGCAGACCGCAGGGACTCGAGTACTCCCCGTGCATCTGATAGCACATCTCCCATGCCGGCGCCCGAAGCACCATGACCCAAGCCCGCATAGTGTGCACGCAATCCCACGTCGTGCCGTACCGGGTAGGTGAAAGGCTCAGGATCGGTACGCACCAGCGGCTGTTCGTGCTCATGGCACAAGTCAGCGAACTCTTCGTCGTTCTCGTTGTCGAAGGCGGTTTGAAAAGCCGAAACGACCTCGTCTAGGTCCATGGCGGCATCCCGTAGGTCCACATCGCACGAACCACACACCTCAGGGCAACGTGCAGTGTCGTGAAAGTGCCCAGGGCAGAGGGGGCACTCCTGAACGAAGGCCGAGGATGCGGAGTGAAAAGAAATGCTCCTAGCACCCAGCGGCTTCATGCCTTGAGGCCAATTCCCGCCCTTCGGGAGCGGGGATGCCGCGAAGCGTTGCTTCCATCCCACGTGACGATTGCGTCCGTGAAACTTACCGTCGGTCCGACGGTTCCGTTCGTCACGCCACTTGGACGGCGGGAATCTCACACCACCGCCTCCATGCGGACGGTGAAAATCACTCCGTGGCGGCGGTGTGTCGGGTGCAACCTTGCGCTCGTCATGACGGAGGGAGGTGAGTAGGGTAGAGGCCTCACCAATGATACGAGCGAACTCCTCAAGGAAGTCCGAGATGTCACCCTGCCCGTCACCCGCGTAAGCCAATCCGAGAGGCGTGTGCGTCGGGATAGGCGCGGCCGTCTTGGGGCGGGTGGGAGGGCCATTAGGGTTCGCACACCACCAAACCTCTAGGACGTGTGTGTAAATCTCCTCAATGCCCACCTTAGCCAGCTCAGTGTCGAGGCGAAGTGGGGTAACCACCTCCTTGTAGAACTCGACGTCCAGTGCCGCCAGCAGCTGCCTCTTGGCGGCCTCGTCGTCCAGGGGGCCCGCTCCGCTAGCCGCGATGGCTTTTAGACACTCGTCAAATTGCGCGACCAAGGGTTCAGGGTCATCACACGAACCAAAAGAAATGCTTAAGAGTTCTTCGTGATGGCGGAGCGGCCGATGCCCAGGCGGCAGCAACCGCTTGGTCACCTCAAGGAGGGCACGCTTACCGTCGCGCGGAGAGATCCGAGACGAAGCGTCAACCCACCTTCGAGCTGGAGAGTGGGGCGTGGTCAAAGAGACCAACGCACGAAGTAAGATGTCGTTGAAGATCGGGTGAACCTCTTTGGTGACGTCCACGAGGTCAAAGATGTCCTCGTTGGCGGTGTCCTTGTTGACAAAAGAAGCCTCCAAGGCAGTCACCAAGGAGTCCCAAAGGAGTTGTCGATGAGGTTCACTTCCGGAAAATGAGGACGCCTTAGTACCTAAGGTGTCCTTCGCAACACGCTTCACAACGTCAATGTCCCAAGACGATTGCAAAACGGCATTGCTGCGTGTCCTGTCAGCAGCAGCGAGTGCGACATTCGCTGACTGCGGGGTGCTCTTATAGCGAGCACCCACGTTCCTAGCAAAAATTGAATCAAGGCGCATTCTAGCGCCCACGGCCGGTGTTCCAACTGAGGATGAAGTCATCAGAATAAATTCCTATAGGAGGGGGGTCGGGGAAAAGGCGAGTGTCAAATTGTAAGGTGGCGGGCGACCGTAATGCAGTTGCGGAGTGAGGAGAAGAAGGGGTCGAACGAAATCAACGAAGTCGAATACGCGGCGGCCAAGGAGTTGTTGACAAAGGTGATCAAGCTCAGTCTAAAACAAAATCCAACGCGGACACTCGAAGAAGTTGCCGAAAGTCCCAACTCGACATCTCACCGCAACATGGCGCAAACCGCACGCCCTAAAGTGGCCAATTCAACACCTCGCGAGGCCCCAACGCCCCGCCAAGCGGAAAAGCTTAGCCAGTCATGGCAAAGTCAGCAGTGATAAAAGCGGGGTAATACCCCATAACCTGTGAGATATAATATAACGTATTATATCGGGTGCGGTCACTGAATATCTTTCATACAAGTGTAAACTCATTATAAGAGATAAACGAATATAACGTGTCTGTGACCTAGGGATCTGTCACCTAGTACTGTACGAGTACTGGTACAGCTAACGGGAGTCAGAATAGTTATGACCTACGGGTCACTGAATCCAGCACATGTGGACAGGCTTCTGGCGGTATGACTGTGCGGAGAAGGTGAGACTGCGGGATATGAAGTTCTGTGAGACCCACATGACCACCTTCCTCGAGAAGCGGAAGACGGACAAGTACAGGTATGGTCAGCTGGTGGAGGTTGCCCGGGCGGCGGAGGGGCAGCCTTTGTGCCCAGTGGAGGTCAGTCAGAGGTGGGTTGACACTCAGATTGCACGGGGAGTGCAGCCCGACGAGCCCCTGTTTCAGCAGATTGATGGCAGGCGGTTTCAGCGGGACCCGTCGGCTGACTGCCTGACGGGGAAGAGGCTGGACTATCCTCAGCTGAGGAGGTACCTGTTCAGGATGCTGGGTGAGGCTTCTGGCTTGGACCCCGATGCTCTGAGGCAGCTGTATGGGACCCAGTCCCTGCGGTCTGGTGGGGCTACGGCGGTGGCTGCGGCTGACCAGGTTACTGATTTCGAGTTCAATCAGTACGGTGGCTGGAGCTCGTCGGCGGCTGCGGCCACCTACAAAGCTACCAACCTCAACCGCAGGCTGGCGGTGTCCAGAAGCATGCCCCATGCTCAGCAGAGTAGGCGGCCTTTCTTGTCTGATTGCTTGTTGTTGTCATGCATTACATGTGCACTGCTTTGTGGTGATCTTTGTGTGCTTGCACCGGCCGGGTTCCATTCACATATGTGTCATATGTGTCATGCAAGCTGGGCTATGTAGCCGCAGCTGATTAGAAAACTGATGTAAACTCGGTTTTATAAAGTCCGTTCGATCACGAGTTCATGACTGACATGACAGATGACGCTGACACGGTGTCGGGTGACTGTACTGTCATCGGATGTCGAGACGTAGACGCGAGACGCTTATGACGCTGTCGTGAACGTGTCGGGTGAACCAGACCGAGAGAGAGTTACAGTGTCACCAGTTCGTAGACATATTTCAACAGACAGAGCTCAGACTGAACTTTTGTCAATTACGAGTGCGATGTTCATGATTATGTTTGTGATTGTCAAACACAGATAAAGTTATGCCATGTTTGGTGAATAACAATAGCTATAGTCGAAGAAAACAGTAATTTACTGCACTTTCAATTTTGAAATAAACTTTCAACATTGTAACTCTCATGTCCTTAACAATGTGAACTGTTCCAAGCTTCCAGATAGTTTGCAGTGCGTGCTATCGGCATCAGCTTCTGCCAGGTGAAACGCAAAGATACGGAAGGATGTGCGCGCTCGATTTTGCACAGGAATATTCCGCGCAGCGAAATCCAATTGTCAACAGGGATCTGTGCGTATGTGTCTTCTGAACTCGCCTGAAAGTTTGCTCTGGTTTGCGGTCAAGTGTGATCATCGAAGTTCATAGAAAGAGTTCGCATAGTAATAAAAGCAATGGGGAACTCAGCATCCGCCCAGAAGGGCCCTCTAGCAACGGCCAATGCGGGGTTGAGCTGGAGGACCCAGAAAAAGGTGCTGAACTGCACTTTTCAATGAGGGTGCCTGAAGGCTCCCACAGCCGAAACGCGTTTTATTTGTTTGTACCTGCCAAGGACATGTACTCTGCCCCTCAACAACACTGTGATCAGACCTGAGTAGACAGTGAAGTCCATCGCTTGTCTGTAGCAACATTCGCGTTTGAATTGTACCATCATCGTTTCACAATGCATTAGTTGGGATGTTGACCACCATCTTGCTCGTTCTGTGCAGAGTGACTCAACGCCAAGTCAAGACGTCATCGAAAGTACGCCAGAGTTCACAAGCGCAGAGATTGAACGGCTGAGGCGCAGGTATATTCGATATTCTTCCGACTGAGGCTTCGCTCGTTTCTTCAAGGTTCGGTTGCAGCGCAGACCTCCGGCGCCGTATCCCGGACGCGGTGCCTCTGGTCGAACTCTGCTTCCGGAAATCCCGACTGTGAGGTCAAGTCGGCATCCGGAAAAATTAAAGTCGCAATGCGCAAAAGATGGAGCACGAAGTTTGCTGCCACTATAGTCTTGGATGGTTGGAGTTTTTACCGGCCGCTTGTCATGTTTGGATGAGAAGCGGGACTTGCTGTACCCGGCGAGACGCACTGTTCAAAGTATATATACTGAAAATATATTCACGTTTTCTCTGTAAAACTGACCTAGTTTTGTTTTCGTTCTCGTAGGTTTGGACGCCTGGCTGCTTCGCAGGGCGATTCCGGTGTTTCGCTGCAGGGTTTCACACGACTACCAGAGTTCGTTGGTGTGTCTCTTTCATCCCTGCTCGCCCACCTGCCAAACAGCTTTCCTGCGTTGTAGAATACTTATTTTGTGTCGGACCTGAGATTTGGGACCCCACCTTTTGCTTCTATTACTGACTTCTATGGCCACGATGCCCTTACAGGAAACCCTTTTGCTGGCCGCCTGTTTCAATTGTATGATAGCAATAAAGACGGCTTTCTGGGTTTCGAAGTGAGTACACGTCTAGCTTTTCCGTTGCTGACTAGCGGGTTGCTGCATACACGTGAAACCGCACGACAGTATGCCATAAACATCATTTTTCTATGGAGGCCCGCTACCTAGGGTTCACGGCTAATCCGGTTTCATGCTTCACGATGGTTAACAAGGAAGCGGAAGTTTTCCTTGAAGACTCTCGAATCCCTTCAGTTTGCATCAGCGTGTTGCTTTGCAAGGATGTACCTCGAGCGGTCAGACTCACGGCGAAAGTTTTCTAAACAGGAATTCAAAGAGGCCCTCACTGGCTTTCGAAGGTCTCAGAATGCAGAAGAGAAATGCAAACGTAAGTGCCCAATCGCAAACTGCTGAACTTGTCCTGTATATTTCTCGGTGCTGAAGGCAAAGTTGGGATATTGCTCTCGTGAATTCCTTCAGTAGCTTAGCTATGGACCTTGAGTGGAAAAGCTATGGACCTTGAGTGGCTTAGCTATGGACCTTGAGTGGCTTAGCTATGGACCTTGAGTGGCTTAGCTATGGAGTAACATTTTGGGTGGTGTCAAAGGGTGCTCTGGTGATGTGCGTCAGCATTCAGAGTGGTTTGAACGGGGAGGGGTGTGATGACCGGTCAAGGTGTGATGTTGGTTCTGTGTAGCAGTAATCTTTCGAGTATATGATAGCGATGGCGACGGTGTCATATCAGCTGAAGATTTATTTATTACGCTCCGCATGGTCGTGGGCAGGGTATGTTGGCCATCACGTTAACCCTGTGAAGATGCATGTCCTTATACCGCTGCAAGTGATTTCCCACATATTCAAGGGTTCGGTGCCAAGCTTTCGAGCTTCTGGATGTTCCAGTTGAGGTTGTTGCTGAGTTCCGTTGATGTGCTAGTTTGGATTTCACCCAAGGAACATCAGCTGTTGACAGCGAACTTATGTGGCCAGGAGCTTTCTGATACACTTCTCAAAGACATCGTGCAGAGTGTGATTGAAGGGCATGATGAAAGTGGTGACGGCAAACTCTCTCTGGATGAGTTCCGTAAGCTGCTGAGCAAAGGAGACTTCGACACACAGTTTGGATGTATCTCTTAGCTTTTGAGGCAGTTGAAATGTTGTTGTTTTTTAAGTGGTATTGGCTATTTTCAGCGATAAAATACTGTGCCGAAGTGGACCACTAGGTGAATGGAAAGCACCAGGATATGGTTTCGAGTGTTTGTATGAGGAAACCGTTTGCTTATTACATCAGTAAGATATTGACGCTGGGTTATGGCACTCTGCGGGTGTGCTATGATTTTACCTCCCTAAGTGATTTAACCTGACACATCGGCTATGCCTTGGTACATATTGACAGATATGAGGCTCCTATGAAAACACCCGAACATACCTTCCAAAGGAAGTGGTATATAAATCTCGATTCCCAGTGAGCCCCATCCTATGATATTGGAACAATACTGAGCCACATGAGAGACACGGCCACGGAGGATCAGGATCATTATTTGCATTCGTGAAGTAAAGGGGGAAAACGACGGTGGCAGTGCGGCATCAAACCAATTTTCTGCCGTGCAGAATGTAGTCACGACCAGCACATGCATCGTGGTCCGCCAAACACTCTCTGATATATGGCGCCATATAATGCGGTAACCGTTCACTCAAAAAGGCTAGGTTGCAACGTATGTGTGCTACAATCCTCGATAGGGATTGCAAGGGGCCGGTGGGAATTATCCGTTGTGGCGACATCCATCTCCACACTCCTGTATCTAGAAACCCTAAACATATGGTAATTGGTTCCCCTTCAAGCTCCTGGCGGGTTTGTTTCATAAGAAGAATATTCTCGCTGAAAGTTGAAAGAGTCCGTTTACCCTTTCTAGGTTGTACGTATCAGTGTGCTTGGCGGGATCCTCGCACATACAATACGAAGAAAATAACGTGAGTACGGTGCGCATAATATCCAAAATATGTGCAGGCTCGGCTCTACGTAGTAGTGCACTTGTACACATAATACTACATCGATATATAGCCTCGATGCAAAACGGCATGGAACAAATAAAAACGATGTGACAGCAGTTATGTCGCTTTTGTAAATCGGAAACGAGCCGGTAATTTTCTGATAATGCATTTTGGTACCTTAGAAAAGTTTCGTGGCAAGCCCTTATCTTCGGATGGCGTTAGGCGATCAGACTGGTTGGTGCGCCATGCCGTATCCGCCAATGAAGAATGGCGAAATGAAGTATCTAATGAGAACCAGGAAATGTTGGTCGATAAATCATTTAATCGTACTCGGTATAGATTCCGGCTACATATTACGATATTTGACAGCATAGATGGTTTCGTTATCAAACCTGGCGAACTCATTTCAAACGAAAGAAAAAATCGGGAGTGCAAATGAGTTTGGCAGGTTGAGACCGTATCATATCGCGACATGCTCAACCGCGGGGTAATCGTGTGTGGCGATCCTACTGTTGTAATTGGTGCTGTTCACTTCGCATATCTCGACCTAGCTTCACACTGCAGCCGCCTAGGATTGGTGGTGCAAACCACCGAACTTAATCACACCTCCAGGTCATTGTTCCGCAACCTAGCTCTCAGCCATTCCGCGGCACCCATCTCCACGGCACACACCAGCAAATTCTACGAGCGAGCCCGCGACCACTCCTGTTGACTCCTAACCATGTTCCCTTTGGCTCCTACACACCGCCATCTCAACTTAGTAGTTTCTCAATCGCACGACTCGGTCGAAGCTATTCCTGACTGGGCCCGATTCGTAGTCGTTAATCCAAAAATCCGACGACTAATCCCGCGCGATTATTCGTGAAAAATGTCTCCTGTGTTACCCCCCCTCCCCCCTCCCTCGTGTTAAGGGATGCGGGAGGCGATCTTCCACTGACCGATCCGAGGACATCGATTCCCTGGTTTCAGTCCAGTTTTGTAGCGGAGCCTAAATAGAGCCGGCTGACCACTTGAGTAGGACACATATCAGCACACGCGCATATACAAATTCGATAGAGTAAGTATATGTGACCTGATGTATTTTATGCTACTTCAAGTCTTGGTTCGGGCGTGTGCAGTGAGCAGTGTATGGGTAAAAATGTAGATAAGCGAACATCACGCCAAATATCCGTGAGTTTGTATGATGGTCATTTGCTGTCGGCCAACGGCCTGTTAACTTTGCGACTAGCCTGCATGGATACATCCCTATAATTCGTATATTTCACCGTGGAACGGATTTCGGCTTATTTTCTGGAGTGACGCACCCAGCTCTCATTAGGTGGTGGTGATGTGTACTTGAAGTCAGCGACTCCGTCAGCTATTCTTTAAGCTCAGTATGAGGAGTATGCACATGTTTCTGGCTATGAGTTATCTGAGTCACATGGCAACGACGCGGATTGTTTCTCGGGCTTCAGGTTGTTTCATTTTGATTTACACACATTTCCGATGGACCCCGGTTTGCACATACAGCGAGGGCGACGCGTTTCGATCGCTGGCGAGACCCCTCCTCGGAACCGATTGTCTGTATTACCCCGACACCGAGCAGGTTCGTGATACTAGTTGACGCCGCCATCGAATTCTCCGCATGTACCATACTGTGCCTGGCTTACACCGTCGGGTGAGGGGATACCGGGGATGTCTGGGCAACTTGACTCGAGATGTTTCGATCGACCTAGCATGGGGTGTGACCCTTTTAGGTTAACTTAGCAGGATTTCAATAGCCTGCTTGCCGTGTAGCATTGTGTAATCTTCGTGTCACTAGTAGCAGTAACTAGGGAACCTTAGATTAGGTGGTGTTGTGTATACACGGTGTCACCTCGTATGAGGTGGTGCCGGCTAGAATCTGCCTCTCGGGCTGTCATACTGTGACAGTCAGAGATGACAGATCGTGTATATATATCATACTCGTGACACCGTAAACCAACGACACTCACCGCTATATTATTCTATCTGAATAATCAACTTTAGCTTTTGTCCAAACTGTTTTTCGTGTGCCTACCGCAGCCTTTCCTACGGCTGCGTTCAGTCATTCTACTACACGAGCTCGTTCACAAATCGCTGAACCCCAAGGTGTGGGTGGATGGTCGAGGTCAAACACGTCGCAGTCCAGTCCAGCCGTGGCGAGCTCGGACCGAAGGGCCACGATCACCTTAGCCAGCTTAGAGACGTCGGTGTTGTCGTCGAAGTACGACTCCCCAAGCTGATGCTGTCGAATGGCTTTCGCCCATTTTCGATGTCGACCCTTCTCGTAGATGTTGCTGACGACTTCCTTGTCCATCTCGTACTTGTTCTCTCGAGCGGCCTTGGTGTCGTCGTTCTCATTCGCAGCCGGTGCGCTGGAGCAGGCACCGGAGGCGTGCGGCAAGTGGGCGAATCACGCACCGCATCTAGAAGCTTGATGGAGGGGTCGTCCAAGCTGGACTCCTTCAAAAACTTACGGCTCGCTGTCCTTTTTCTTGTTTCCATTTTAATGAAGCCCATAGAGTTGTAGGTAGGTGCTAGTCGGGGTGCGGGTTGGTTGTAAGATACGGAGATCAGAGATGTGGAACGTCAGAGTAGGCCATACGCGGAAACTGTGAAGGCAGAATTCTCGATGTCGACGTCAACTAGTATCGCGGTTCGGTGTCGGGGCAGTTAATCCAGACAAACGGTTCCGAGGAGGGGGCCTCATCCGACAAAGAAATGCGTCGCAGCGTCATTAGCAGCGCGCGGCCACGCCCCGAGAATCAAATCAACATATCTCCCGCGAAATGGAAACCAAGCGCGCACCCAAAATGCGCACCACCTACTCAGCCGGCAGTGTTTAGCCAACCATGGCCGCAAACACAGTAGTGGAATAAGCGTGGATGGGTCCACGACCTAGCGATATACTACCGGTATATCTCGGAAGTGAATACTCAGAATAACCGTGAACGCCGGTTTCGGAAACGATAACTTGATAACTTGTGTTAAGTTAAGATAATGGAAACCTAAAACCTCGCTCGCTCGCTCGGTTAGACTACACTATACTGTACGGCTACGGCTACAGACAGTCAGTCCTACTGTACGGCTACCGTCACTACCTCTGGACGGATTTGAGTCAGGGGGGTCCGGGGACCTGCCTGTCAGGGCTGCCTGGCTACCTAAACACCCGGATCTCGGCAGTGCTTGAAGCCTGTTTTGATGCCGCTCAACATCACGGCATGCGGCATCACGGCTCGGCTTCATTTTACGTAGCAACTAGCATTCACATGCCTGACCTCTTAGTAGCAAATTGTTCTGGGCCAACGCCCAAGCGGGGATCCGCAGCTAGTTGGACGGAAAAAGGTCCCTTTGGGCCTATAACATTCTGTGTATTCTTAGGGTCCAGGGTTGTGTGCTTGTAGTGACACCTCACCTCTTCATGGTGAGGTGGTGTCATGGAGACAATGAATTCCCCCCCCCCTTCGGGACGGGAGCCGCCCCAGTCTCTGTGTCACCCTTCGATCCGAGGTGCCATGCCAGCACACCAGCTTCCGAGTCCGATAATAAAACCCCCAACTTATTTTATTATCTCATCTTAGACTGTGACACTCGGGGTTTGCACCTGCCTGCTTCTTGAGTTTCAGTGCACGTAATATATACCCACCCTTTGCCTATATATTATTGTTTACGTGATAAGCCTGGTAGCTCATAACCTAATGGATACTTTGAAATATATCACAGGGTAGAATATTCTGTATAATTCACGGGGAACCCGATCCTCCCCCACGTATCTCATCGGCGAGCCTGATATATATATACATATATATATATATATCACACACACACGCATATATATATATACGAAGTATATATATATATATCCCGTTTCCTGTCAGGTTATCGGCCACCACTTGTGGGCGCTCTTTCTTCATTACTTTTGACCCTTGAGGCCGCACCAGCTCCTCTCGTACCTCAACCCCGACGTCAAGCAGCAGCTTCGTCCTTACGACACCAGCCACATCCCGTCTTCGGCCACCGTTAGCGATCGCGGCCGCGACAATTCTTCTCGTCGAATCATCCGAGATCAAGGCTGCACCAGCGCCCTACGTTTGTCTTTACGAGTTCTAACCATTCGCCCTACGCTCTGGCCAGCAGCGCCCGTACTGCGGCAAAACTGGATTATTGCACGTTATTTTTGACCTCACCGCCGTTTTCCTCGTCGAATTTCACCCCAAATTGACTTTTACATCGCCCGATTTGGTTAATTTTACGAAGAGTTACGTTTTCGACACGCACCCAGACGCACTCTCGACTTTCTGGCCAGCAGCACCGCTCCTGGCGGGGAAACCGTTTACAGCACGACGTTTTTTACTTCACCGAAGTTTTCTCCGCGAGAATCTACCCCAAATTGACCCTTTCATCGTTTGATTTGCTTAATTTTACGAGAAGTTCGCTTTTCGCTTGGGTACCCTAGCTTTGGGTTCGCAGATTCTGCGGTCAGCAGTACTAAGTTATCAGCGATCATGTCCACTGGACCTCAGCGCGCGCGCGTGGCCGCTGTTCGTTCAGCGTTGATCTTTCTTCGACTACGTCGACAGCATCTTACCACTGGCTATGGTCTGGTGGTGTCTGGTGGTGGCTGGTGGTGCTTGTGCACCAGACACCAACATCGAGTCTATCGCCTTCGCCAATGACGACAACTCTGACGACAACGAGTTGCGTCCACAACATCCTCCGCTCTCCCCTCCACCCTGGCCGTGCCCCTTGGCCACTGTGTGGTGGTGTGTGGTGGTACTGCAGCACCCATCCCACCGATTCTCCCCTCTAGTTGCGCGCTCGTGTGCAACAGGGTGGGGGCATGCCGCATTTTTCACCTTCCACCCCCCTGC
Source organism: Cymbomonas tetramitiformis (assembly GCA_001247695.2). Lineage (NCBI taxonomy): Eukaryota > Viridiplantae > Chlorophyta > Pyramimonadophyceae > Pyramimonadales > Pyramimonadaceae > Cymbomonas > Cymbomonas tetramitiformis. The sequence continues at coordinate 24,901 of LGRX02034666.1, forward strand.
CCCCTCTTCGCTGACGCATTCGCTCTGGTGGTGCCAGGCCGCTTTTGGCTGTGGCATCGCACCGGCGTTGGTTAGACGTTGTTGGGGTGAGGTTTGCCTCGCTGGCGCTCGACGTCTACGATCGAGGACGAGGCCGCCTCAAAGAAGATTAATCACAGTGCACTTCAGTATGGACCCTTCTCCACGCCCACATGGCTTGTGGTGATCCTCGAGGGACCTGAATTTGAACTTAGGACTTAGCAGAAAAAGACTTTCAGTTTGGTGTTGGCACATGCCGTATTAGCCGAGCCGGTTTGGCTCCTAGATCCTGCATTGTCTCTGCATGCTTGCCTGGTGACACCTCATCCCCACGGGGTGAGGTGGTGTCACGGGGAACCCAATATTTTCCCCCCACTGTAGGGGAGGACAGTGGGTCACCTGTCATTCACCCCTCGACCCGAGTTGTCACCAGTGTCCGTAGTCGTCACAGTTCTCCGCATGCCATAAAACACTCACCCAAGTATTTTATTCCATCTTAGTATCCGTGAACGTCCACCCCTGCGTATCTGTATCACTGCTTGAGCCCGATATATCTCACACACACACACACATATATTCATGGAGAGAGTGACTTTCACCCCCCCATTAGGTGGGGGAGAGTGTCTCCTGTTTCACCCCTCGCCCTGAGGTGCCACATCAGCATCTGTCATTCTGCAGTTTCCGACCCGCGAATAAAACAACCAAGTTATTTTATTTATTATCTCATGTTAGACTTTGATATCGCTGAGTGACCTTTGCATCCCACACAGCACACCGCACATATATCCACCCCGTATATATACTTCGGTTTTCTCTTGAGGTTGGGCTTGACCACTTGGTAGTGGTCGCTCATCGCTTTCATTTTCTCTGATCCCGCGACCACCTTGCTTGCGGTACACAGCGTCGCCCCTCGCGTCACTGGTTTTCATTTGGAGCGCCCCTTGCCCTCCCCAATTTTACGGAGCGCCCCCGGCCCTCCCAACCATTCTCCGAGCACCCTTGTCCTCGGTTGGTGCGCACCATCGTCCGTACCTCGCCAACGCTTATTTGACAGAGCACCCTTGTCCTCTACGCCTTCACCTTGACCTCGGCATGTTATTTATGCGGGAATAGATTAACCCAAAATCGGGAATAGAAATTTTTTTGATGTAATTCGGGAATATATTAAATATCACATGCCATCTATCGTTTGTACTATGGAACTATCAACCATGGACTATCACTAGCGTAGGTACCGCGGAGGTACAAGCGGTTCAGCGTGTGCAATATTTTGCGTCTGGCACACCCCCTTCTTCTAAACAATTTATTGCATGTAGCATGAAGCATACTTTTTTCCACCATTCGATTCTAAAGCGTGTGTATTCATTAGGTGAATACCTTTCGTTTGAGCTATCGATTGGCCCCATCCGCAACCGCATCAGCTTAGCATTCAGTCGCGACTGCAAGCTAAGCTGGTGCAGTGTGAGATGGTTTCAACCACTTGCAGCTTTGCATAATAGGGATTTTCGTGAGAATCTTCTCACGAAACTTGGCAGTGATATTGTTCATAGCAATATCAATGCACCCTCAAGATCATATGGCAAGCCGTTGAGTATATTAAAGACGGCCGCGTGCTGGCATGATGCCTTTTGGGTTTGAAACCCAAACCCAAACATGCCAAACAGCAAAGGGCTTCCCGTGAGTTCCAGCGCACGTAACTTTGCAAAATACATTGATAAGATGTATATATTTCACATTTCTGAAGTGCAAGGACTGCGATAGCTCGTGCGCGAAGTTAACATATTTTTCTTTGACCCCGATTTATGAGTTTGAATATCACGGTAAAATCTGTGTCAAAGAAATAGTTATATCATTATGCGCACAGACTTTCTTAGACCGCGTGCTTCGAATATGTCAAAGATAAATATCTTGGCAATATTTCTACGCAGTTGCGTGCGCTAGAACGTACGGGAAGCCGTTTGCTGGTTTAGCATGTATTGGGTTTGGAAACATTCGAACCCAAGCCCAATAGATCTGCCAAAGAAATAAATTGATGGTTTTGCCAACAAGTTATATCAGGCCTTGAGCTTCTGAGAACTGAAAGATATATACAGTATCTTGTAAATATTTTTGCATAGTTTCGCGCGCTATAACGCACGGGAATTACTTTTCAGTTTGGCATGTGTTGGGTTTGGGTAAACTCGAACACAAACCCATTAAATCTGCCAAAGAAATAAATTGATGGCTTCGTGCACAAGGCTTTTGAGGCCTTGGGCCTTTGGCAACTACTATATATATATCTTAGTAATAATTTTGCAAAGTTACGTGCGCTGGAACTCACGGGAAGCCCTTCACTGTTTGGCATGTTTGGGTTTGGGTTTGCGGTTTACCCAAACCCATGATGTGCAGCACGCGTTTTGCGCATAGCTTACATCAGAGGCTGTGCGTTTGAGGGTGCACCAATATTGCTGTTAGCAATACGTTTGCCAAGTATCGTGCGCTAGAACGCACGAGAACCCCTCCGCTGTTTGAGTTTTTATGCGATGTGCATGAAAGTTATACGGGCCTATCAGCTTAGCTCGCAGTCGCGACTGCAAACTGAGCTGATGCGGCCACTGATCGGCTCGCAATCAAGAGCTCAAAGACTTCCTAGGAGTCTAAATGATATATCTATGTGCGTTACGAACGTTGGAATTTTTTTCCCTAGTCTAATTTACTCGCAAACAGTGTGGGGTAGACCTGCGGTGAAGCCTTAATTTAATATTCACGAACCAGATTCGGGAGGGCGTAAACCGTACGTTTATGTGAGAACTGAAGTCGGCTTGGTTGCAAAGACCTGTCTGGTATTTCCTCTAAGTATTTTCAGACGTGTTCCCAAAGTGACCAAAAACCGAACGATCGGCGATCGAACGATTTTGTTCACTTTGGGAAAGAGAAAAAATACTTACAGTCTGAATTGTTAAATATGCAATTTTGACTAAAGGCGGAAGGCTTTTTCTCCGGGAGTGTGCCCCTGTCCAGCGAAATAAAGATCTCTAAGATTGTATACTAATCTGAGTAATCTTTTGCTTCAAAATGTTATCACATATTCCTACTTAGTATGTGGGTACCCGTTTCGCAAAGAATGAAAACCCATAGGGGGTTTTAGGGTTTTTCAAATTCCTTAAATTCCACCCGCGCTTCCGCCAAATGAACGCGTCAGCCCACAACGAGATGTTTGGTTGACCGTTCAGTCTGTGCAATTTGTTTAGGGAAAACAACGCATACGAAATACTATTTTTGCTAACGCTTCCCCCATCCGTTGCCCAGGCTCTCTTGCAAACGAGCGCGCGAATGAGGGAAGAAACGCCTAGCGGAAACGTGGACGCGGTTGACATCTGCGTTTCCGCTAGAGGTGAAATTGCACTGCCAAACGGTCAGTATGTGTTTATTATGCTTATATGCGTATGCGTGATATGTTCATGTTTTGCAGGATGCGTCCCTGTTGGGCGTGAGTCGAGTTGGCTGGCTCGAATCACGCCCATTATCCCCCCTCACAAGAACCGTCCAGCATCCTAGATTCCGAACGGATCTTGCTTCCAACCCGTTCTAATTTAAGCAGAATTGCCTGCACACTCGGTATCGTGGTCAGGAACTCGTAGAATTACGTATCTTGTTCATCAATGAAAGCCCCGTACCCGGTTCAACGATATCCATGTATCTGGTTCAACGAAAGCCCTGTATCTAATTCAACAAAAGCCCCGTATCTGGTTCAACAAAAGCCCCGTATCTGGTTCAATGAAAGCCCCGTAATCTTGCTTGCGCAAAAAAAGGTTGTTTCTAACACTTATTACGCAGAATTTATATGGAAAGTTATGTTGTGTTAATGCCCCGTGTGATAAATGTGATAAATACCCCGGTTTTGACCGTAGCTTAGGAGACGTGGAAGCGCGGTACGTTTTGTTTTTTAACTCTGAAGAAGCGAAAGATTTGATATCGAAAAAAACGCAAGAGTTTCACAAACAACTGTACAAGGGAGCGGAAAGCAAGGGCAACGCACCTTTCATTTTTATGGAGAATCTTTTACCGTGTCCTCTTTCTTGAATGGAGGACAATAAAAGGCATGCCACCAGTGTGTTCTATATAAACACGCCCACCTTTATCGCAAGCAAGACACATTTTTGTGTAGTGTGTTGGAGGCTTTTTCATGTTTGCAAAAAAATAAAAGCGACTGGTCATAGACGGCCATATTTGAATACGATATTGAATGTGTCTCAAGCATGTGCGTGCCATATATTCTATTCCCGAAAAATATCAAAAAGAAATTCTATTCCCCATTTTGGGGTAATCTATTCCTGAATGATAATAGTCGTTCGCTTGACCTCGTGTGCCTCATCGACACAAAGAAATTCGTCGAGCACCCAGTCCTCGACCCAACATATACGCGAGCACCCTGTCCTCGACCCGACATCTACTCAAGCACCTTTGTCATCGACGATTTTATCCGACTTTACTTTGCGCTCTGTCAGCAGCGGCTCTGCTGCCGAAAAACTGGCTTACCGTACGCCGTTTTTGACGTCACCACCGTCTTCCCCGCGGGAATCTACCCCAATTTGACTATTTCATCGTTCGATTTGGTTAATTTTAGCGGAAGTTACGTTTTCGCTTGGAACCCTAACTCTTTGGCTCCAGATTTTACAGCTTACAGCGGCCATGGCTTCGTACTATCAGCGTTCGCGCATGTCTGCAATTGCCTCCGCGCTGCAAGTGATTCGACGACGAGAGCTTACCTCTGGTTGCGTTCTGGTGGTGTCTGGTGGTGCTTGTGCACCAGGCACCAAGCACGACTCCGACATTTTCGCCATCGATGAATGCAAGAATATTGAGCTCTGCGAGCTCGACACTCCGCATTCTACACCTCCACCCGGCGCATCCCTTGGTTGCCATCTGGTGGTGTTTGGTTGTGCTCTCACCAGTGCTCGCGCTCACCTCGACACCGTTCTCATCGCGTTTGCAAATTGCCAAGCGTTCGTCGCGCGCACTCACCGCATTTTTCACCTTTGCCCTTCTCCCCCCTCCTACTGCGACTCATTCGTTTCGGTGGTGTTGCACGGCTTTGGTCTTTGGCCCCGCTTGGGCATTGGTTGAACAATTGTTCACTTCAGAGGCACTTGGCTTCTTTGTTCATCGAGAGCGCCGCCGCCGTCTTGGAGTCTGCTTGACGAATTTAGCAGCCTACCCCCTGGGAGTAGTGATCCCCACGGCACATGCATGGGCGTAAGCCCCTAGAGCACGCATGATGATTGCAGGATTAGCGCTGGCAGAGCCATACTAGCTGGGCTGAACAAGGCCCCTTGAATATGGTGCACGTGTTCGATTAGGGTTTCCCTGTTTGTGATTGCTGACCATGGCACCTCACACCTTCGAGGTGAGGTGGTGTCATGGAGAGAGTGACTTTCACCCCCCCATTAGGTGGGGGAGTGTGTCTCCTGTTTCACCCCTCGCCCTAAGGTGCCACATCAGCATCCGTCATTTTGCAGTTTCCGACCCGCTACGAATAAAACAAGCAAGTTATTTTATTATCTCATGTTAGACTGTGATATCGCTGAGTGAACTCTGCATCCCACACAACACACCGCATATATATCCACCCCGCATATATATCGTTTCGGTCTTCTCGTCGTGACACACACACATATATATATATCCCGTTTCCGCCTGTCAATAATCATATTTCATATCGGTATCGTTGGAAGCAAATATGAGCATGCAAACGTGACATGTCGGAGTAAAAAGGTATATCATATAAGAGTCCGAAAGTCTAAGGAGAACGTAGCACAAGAAATGTGCTACGTGAGTTGCGATGTATCGTACGACGTACTGCTACGCGGTGCGCGCGGTGAATGCTCGAGCGTACGTCTAACACGTGGCTCGCGGCCTCTATTGCCGTGACTCGCAGGCTCGAACGAAATAGCAAACTTCGTCCTGAGATATTTAAATTGTCCCATAGACACAAACCATCAATTAGTTTGGACACCGGCCGCACTAGGAGGACTGGGGATTGACAGCGTAACAGACATTGCCCATGCTACATGCATCTCGGAAACCTTAATCACATTATGCAATACAACAGAATACGAATATTGGAGTGACCAGATTATACACGGACTACACGGCACACCAAATTCACACCTGTACAAAGACAACAACAGCACATGGAGCAGAATGGCAAGTTATGTCATGGAGAGAGAAGCAAGGGAGCTCAAAATTCAGGGCTCTCCTTTATCCCACCACCTCCCTTTCAAAAAAGCCACAAACAAAAGTGGGAACTGGTTCAAAAGGGTGAGCTACATACTGTCAAAATATGGCTACTCTATTGACACAAAGCATTCCACTCTTCAGGATTACAGTAATCACTCAGTAATAAGAAAACCCGCCAATAAGAAAGTAGCCAGCTTTGGGGTACCCGATTTGGTGAATATTGCTGGCTGGTTTTTTTGAGCTATGAAATATGGGGTGATAAGAAATATGGGCGCTGGCGCCATATTTCTTATTGGTGCGCCGCAGGCGGAATTTTTTTAAAATGTCGCATTTTCACGGGTTTATCACTGAAAATTTAAGAAAATTGCTGGCTGATTGAAAAAAAATGACCCACTATTCTTACGATTTTCATAGGACGCTGGCGCTGGCGGGGGGGGGAGGGGGGATGGGCATCCAAGTTGGCGAATATTGCTGGCTGGTCCCAAATCTCCGGTTTTCTTATTACCGAGTGATTACTGTACGAGGAACTACAGACCTTCCTTTACTCGTCACGACTCCCGAAACCTGTGTATGAGAAGATAAGTATGTTAGTGGCAACACGGAATCTTAGATACATGGGTCCCTTTCTTCAGCCATGTGGAGGGCTTATGCTTAGTTGGGAAGAACTACGGGCAAAGCATAGCCTGCAAGGAACAGAACCCCCATCATGGTTTTCAGCCCTTCAGACAGAAGTTATTTGTGATGAGTCAGGAGCAGAGCTGCGGAAGGTTAAATCCAAATACAGAGACACACCACAAGCCCCGGAGGAGGGTATGATGTGCTGGAAAGGGACAGGAATGGACCAGGAAGGGATAGAGCTAGTCAAAGTCCAGAGACATGACACCGGCTTAGGTACTTTACAATTGGAACAGTACACCAAGGAACAAGAAGGAATATACAGACTGGACAAAACAGGACTGAAGACTTTACTAGTTAATGAATATCAGATACTGCAGGAGGGTACAACTTTGATGCCGGTGGACCAAAACATTTTGAGAATGAATGCCAACAGTACAGTAAGGATCAACACAGGAGAAGGTTCGGGAGCCGAGATATACTTAGCATATGTTGAAAATAGGCTCAAAGACCTGTTCAGAGCAAGGTGCAACAACTCATGTGCAGCGGATAACAGTGAATTTAGCTGCCGCGAGTGCATCAGAAGATGAGGAACAGGGTACGCATGACAGAGCAGATCATAGGGTTAGCTTTGATTTTGCAAGTGACGGATCGCTCTACAAAAGCTCATCTTTTGCAAGTTGCGGAGCAGCTTACATGAGATTTGAGGAGGGAGACCCAACACCGATCATGAGCAAACATAACATACCAAGGGAGACGCCTATTACCTCACCCACAGCAGGAATCATAGATAATATCCATAAACCTAGCTCCACCACCGCAGAAATTTTGGGTCTCAGAAAGCTTCTCCAAGATCGGAAGCATGAAATTCTGAACACCTTGGTTCCTTTTACCCATGTAATTGACTCTATGGCAACTATCAATGTTGTAAACCGTGACCCTGAAACCCTAAATGCCAGGGACCTTATGCAAGAGCCAAACAGAAGGGACTTGGTAGCCATTAGACTGATTTTGGAAGAATTAGGATTTTACAACACAACAGGACAAGAGACACTCCTGATTAAATGGATCAGAGGGCACGATAACGATAGGCTCCATGACAAAGTAGATAGAACGGCCAAAAGAGCGGCATTTAGATACAGCGGAAGACAGCTTAGATTCGATGAAGACGGAGATTTAGATTTTTCCCTCCTCTTTCATGAACAATCCATAACAGGAGGCATCAGGAACCATATTAGGAGGCTCCAAAGATTGAGCCATCACAAAAAATGGAAAGACATGAATGGACAAGGCAGAGCACTCAGACTATTGGAGGAAAATCACGTGAAACCAATCAAGGATATATCAAAAATTGCATCTAAGTATTTCACGGCCTATAGGTGCAGAGAACTCACAGGCCTACAAGCATCCCCTCATAGAGCACACAGGATGGGAATGGGAGAAAGCCCGACCTGCCAGAAGTGTGGCACAACAGCACTGTGCACCTATAAAGATATCCAACTGAACTGCCCAGGAGAAGGAAATGAATTGCACCAGCTAAGGGAAAACCAACAGGAGGAAATAAAAGAGACTATCAAAAAAGCCACTGCAGGAGACCCGAGATTGATAATAGAAGGCAGAAACACAAGGGGTGGCACCACCAGAGCCGCTGAAAATTTTCCCCTAGCAGAAATAGACAAGGACCTAACAGCCTCCAGACCGCTTGCTGCCCTTCCAGAGGCTAGCATGTACAGACTATCAAATACCAGGAAAGGTACTGTAGCAGTAGCCGCTGCACCCATAGGCATAAACAACGATGGGTGTCACAACTTCCAAGACCTACAGTACATCAAAAAGAAAGAATTTTGGAAGTTAGTTGAGTGGCATAGGCTGACAACTGATACACCCCAGACATCGATCAGTAACTACACACAACGGGCCAATGATATCCACTCAGCGCTTATAGCATGTAATACTGAGTCGGGCGACCCGAAGAATTGTTATGCAATAAGAAGAGATTTATTAGACATCATCATAGATGAGAGAGACTTAGGAAAGGACGGATGTGAGCTTTTCTGTAACCCTGTAAACTCACACCCAGGAATCAAATCAAGGAGGTGCATTCCCACGGCAGCAATGAAAGAGGCGCCGAGACCCTTTTGCCACAAAGGAAAAATAGGGTGGGATGGACTTGCAAGAGATGCATATATCAACAGTGTCACTGGGAAAGGGAAAAACGTCTATGGAAACCCACCGTTTGATGGTGGGGTCCTAAGGGAGGCATCTGCTGTTATGCAGACATTGTCCCGTGGCTTAGAGGCGGCCAGGACTTCAGAGGGATTCGAGGGAATCTGGATCCTGCGATTATCTCCAAAGAACCTCAAAAAGTGGACAGGAAATGGTTTTAAGTTAATCTTCAAATACCCAAGGGGGACCATACCGTTCATCCCACATGATTACTGGTCAGGTAAAGGACCCTACATGTCAGGGTCATGACCGATGACATATGTGCCATACATGTCATACGTGTCATACCTGTCAGACATGTCATACCATGTCATGTCATGTCAGTCGGTCGCGTCATATATTATTATGACAGTCGACAGTATGGTCGACCATGACTGTACAGGTCGAGTCGCGTCATATATTTATGACAGTCGTCAGTACGGTCGACGATGACTGTACATGTCGCCAGATGATAATGTCATATCATCAGGCATCCCTGTCATCGAGAGTTCGTATGTCGAACTCGAAGATGGCAAAGCAAAGATACATCTTGAAAACAAACAAGAACCATCTTGGCTTTCAGCATGCGCGGAACTCGCGTGCGCAGCATGAACGAACTAGTCGTTATTACGAACTAGTCGGTCGTTCAACCTACGTCTCGGGTTCACAACCCAATGGCGGTACCATCTAAGATGATGGGAGACGTTAGGTACAAAAGTGAGGAAGCGTTGTGCTTCAGCAGATCTTCTTAGAGAGACTGCACTCACAAACCCGCTCATCCGTACACTTGCATTGCTGTTCCACTTTGCAGTGTTTATTTTGTATATTGATAATATATTACGGCGCTTGTTTACATAGCCGTAACATAATGGTATTCTAAAAGTCGTCAAGGCACGATACTCGAGAACTCAAGTGGGTGCAGCGATAGACGTAGTATATTTGATATTGTTCGCAAGTTTGCAGGTGGGCGCATATCGACAGCGCTCGCATAATATTGAATATCTGCAGGGCGAATAATATACACTCGCATATCAACAGCGCAGAGATAGCGCGAGGAGATTTATCGCAGCATACACGCGGAAACAGCTGATCGCACACATACGCGATAAGGTGTGCGCAGGGCATACATCGACGCAGCAATGAAACGTATTCGCATAAATGGTTCGCAAATGTATGCATGTTCGCAGATTCGATAATAACGAACTAGTCGTTATTACCATGCTGGTCGTTCAACCGTACGTCTCGGGTTCACAACCCAATGGCGGTACCATCTAAGATGATGGGAGACGTCAGGTACAAAAGTGAGGAAGCGTTGTGCTTCAGCAGATCTTCTTGGAGAGACTGCACTCACAAACCCGCTCATCCGTACACTTGCATTGCTGTTCCACTTTGCAGTGTTTATTTTGTATATTGATAATATATTACGGCGCTTGTTTACATAGCCGTAACAGAATGGTATTCTAAAAGTCGTCAAGGCACGATACTCGAGAACTCAAGTGGGTGCAGCGATAGACGTAGTATATTTGATATTGTTCGCAGGTTTGCAGGTGGGCGCATATCGACAGCGCTCGCATAATATTGAATATCTGCAGGGCGAATAATATACACTCGCATATCAACAGCGCAGAGATAGCGCGAGGAGATTTCTCGCAGCATACACGCGGAAACAGCTGATCGCACACATACGCGATAAGGTGTGCGCGCAGGGCATACATCGACGCAGCAAAGAAACGTATTCGCATAAATGGTTCGCAAATGTATGCATGTTCGCAGATTCGATAAATCAGCGGCGAAATCGTTTTCGCGTGGAAAATCATCAGCGCAGTATCACGATTTTCATGATTGCACTAAATTGCTTCATACATGTTGATGCGCGATGGTCACTAATTTACAGATGCAGCATGCGCGATGGTCGCATATTTCTACAGAAGTGAATCGCAGCATGCGCGCGCTTGTATGAATCACCATCAAAAATTGTCCAGATTGATATACTACATAGTTGTCATCGGCAGAATTTTGATTCGTATACATGTCAGCGCTCGCATTCGTATGCGACGTATATCAGTGATTTTTGCGAATAATTCCTTCGCACTGTTTACAATGTCAGCGCGTACAATGATTATGGCCTGTCAGCACGATATACGATTTTCACGATTTCGTCACATGCGAAGAACGCTCGATTTTAGCGCGTACAAATTTTGATGTGTTTACATGCAGTGAGAAGCACATATGCATACGCCCGTCGAAATCACATGCAGAATGACTGTATACATAATCGTTATGCTTTGGATACATTACCACTACGTTGCTGTGAAAGTATCATTATCATACTGCAGCAAATTCCAAAGTGTTCTGATGGCTGCACAAATACTTTGATCATCAGCATTACTCTTATTAGCATCACAATGATCTGTTCACAACATGTGTGTGCGAATCAGCACACACACACATGCACTTATTTCACTTACAGCAATCATCAACATGCAGTGCATACACTTTTATACCATGCACATATCTTATGCTGAATGATTGCATTGATTGTGAATTGTACATGCTTTATTATACTGTACAGCTTGATCACGATAACAGCTGTAGTACATAGAGCATAAGCATATTGCAGTGAATGCTAGTCTATATTCGAATCCATGTAGCAAAGGGTGCCAGAAAGTGATCTAACACCATAATTAGTTTGTCATGCCTGGTGGAGCCGAGATGCTCTCCAGATCACATGTACATTCTATGGTGGATCACTGGATGGAATGCTCACCTGAGCTTCATGTAAAATCTATCAAGCAACTCATTTTGTAATGAGATTAGCATGGAATTACAATGATCCCTAAACTATATATATCATGTTAGATGTAATCAGTACATGGTATGCTGACTGTCTTGCATGATAAATTGTCTAGGATATTGTGATATCCAGAACATATTCTGCAGAGTGTGTACAAGTAAACACACACACACACTGAGTACTAATCAGCAGTACTATACACTGCACATACACTAGCATTCATTATACATGTTGAGATTCACTGACTCAGAGTGAATAGATCAACTATATTGTATATGGTAATATGGATACCACTTCCAAACACATGTGCGTGGAAAGTGTCAATGATGGCGATACATAAGGGAACAGGATAAGATAACATGCTGTAGGGCTGGATGGAGAATATCTCCAGACCCGAAGGCATTATACAGTGTTCATAATGCAGCTGGTAACTGCCGAACACTGTCCATACCTTTACTATCGCTGGAGCAACTACAACAACTACGTTGCATATTGACAGTTGAATCAGACTTGATCAGATCAATTGCATGCAACACACAGATCAGTATTACATGATATCTGACAATAGTGTTAAGGACAACCACACACATATAAATGTGCTGTGTCAAGTTGCTGTGATTGTATCCAGCAAAGTCCAGATTTGTTCTAAATGAGATATATCACTTTGATAAATCTTAAGAGCACAGACCTATGCTCAAAACAAATCATAGGTTGAGAAATATCACTAAAGTGGGTGTATCCACTTAAGTTGATTAATCTATGCATAATCAGATAAGTACATTTGCTGTGCATGGGTTTAAATCAGTAAAACCCAGAATGCTGTCAACCATAAATGTTGATATACAGCACAACTCACTTATTTGCTATGAAATTTGTCATATGCAAAAGTGAAGTTCCTTGCAGTGATTCTGTACTTACATTCCACATATACACTGAGATATGTCACTAAAGCAATATTTCAGATAGCTGAAAAAGCTGTAAAATGGGTAAAAATGCTCCACGTTTAATTTCAAAATGAAAAATGTGTGCCCATTTTATTTAAAATTATGATTTTATACCTATTGAGGTATCAGGAAATCATAATGACACATGTCATATCTGTGTGACACCCTAAATATTAGGTGTTGAATATATATGGGTAACGCTATTGCTGTAACGATAAATCGCTCAAAATGCTGTACGTAAAACACATTTTAAAAATTTCGGATTGATTTTTTTGCTGAAATGAATGTTTATATATCAAATAACAATCCCTGATTTATGCAGCATGTGTAACGCCATGTAACAACCCTAAAATTAAATGTGTGTAACAGGGGTGTAACGTACCTCCTGAAAACCACCTTACATTTATGTAGGTATTAAATGCAGTTTTGCTTAAAAATCTTTGCAAAAACATTATACTGCTTACTTTTTACCTGTATTAGGGTTACTGATATCATGTAACACCCTAATCACCATATTGAGTAACAGGGCCACTGTAACTATATATGCCCTAAAATGCCACATTTATTTCGAAAAACTTCGTTTTTTGGCATTATTATATCATGCTAAATCATCACAAACATGATAATACCCTGGGCAACAACCCAAGAACTGTAGGGCAACAACCCAAAAACTGCAGGGCTACAACCCAAGGACTGTAGGGCTGCAACCCTAAAACTGTATAAGCTGCTTCCTATAAGGACTGCAAGCTATAAGCTATAAGATATAAGATATATAAACAACTGACTGCCTATGTATTCACACTTCCTCAAGGGGGGAAGAAGGTGGATAGGATTCACACGTATCCATTTCATATTCCGATCTGGTGATTTCTGATAGATTGCTTTTGATAAAATCACTGCATCCACAAATAACGTTGAAATCTGTACAACGTTAAATCCACTATCACCAATAAAGTGTAAACTCGGATGGGAAACTATATCCTAATGACTATAAGTTGACTCTTGATCAGCATTTACATTCTCGAGTAAGTTTGGAATGCTGAACTATATACATAACATATAACCTGATACCATGCTTAATTGCATTTCCTGGATCAGAAGATGATAGTTATATAATGTATATATATATATATCCCACCTGATGCACTTTGGCACTATAGCCGTATATAAGAGTGGGAAGAACAAGTGCATCGCTGTAAGACTGGTTGATATAGTCCCAGTGTTGAAGGCAGAATTTGGCACCCGAATAACAGCTGATAACTGTTGGTGACCACCATGTAAGACCTTCCAAGCGTAACTCCTTTGTCCTGAGATGCAAGTGAATTGTTCATAATATGTTGACATCACATAAAATCATTTTGATAAAAGCCCTATATATTCATATGAGCTGTTGTCACTAACATGGGTTTTTGAATCGTCGAAATGAGTATAACTCCGATGAATTAATTAGTACAGAATAAGCTGTTGAGATTATTCCTCCGGCTGGATTGCAATCATTCACAATCCCTGTACATTCCGGTGACAAAATATTGCACTGGACTGATCACCACATTTGGTATAATCTGTGATATATAAATCACCAGAGAAAGCATTGCAATCAGCACAATGCTGTTTAGACTCACAAAGATGAGTAACATATATTCTCATATGTAATAAACAGAGGCACAATGTGACCTACGCTAAAATCGCGTATGCTCGGGCACTGTATTGTGACCTGCGCTAAGATCGTGTATGCATGGACACAACATGACTCGTGCCAATGACGTGGACATATTTTTTTGCCACGACATCACATCTGAAATCAATAAATCACTCAGAGTAAAGGTGTTGACATCAGTATAGCACCATTATACATATAGTCATGAGGATTTCAAAGAAGACATAGTCTCTCCGATATTGACAAACATGGTACATATATATATATATATCCATGCTCTCTGATCATATATTGACATCCCACAGCATACGATGATGGTAATAGCAAACCACTTCGCTGCTGGAGGGTAGTGTTGCATTTTATACAGCACATGCATGGGCACTATATGACCCACGCTGATGACGTGAATTCGGGCTGCATCCCAAAGACTGCGATGCACCTTTGGTGCAATGGGCTGCAACCCGAGAACTGCTATCCAGCTTCATAGTAAGCTATCACGTCATCACATAGAGGTCGGACCTCTGTTGTATTTAAACGGCGCTTGACAACCGCCTAGCAATACACTTCCTTGAGGGGGGAAGATGATAAGCTAGAAATACAACTAAAAACCAAATAATAATAAAGACAAATAGTAAAACAATATAAGTTGCATCATTGTTTTTGTTTTGGTAAGCCTGACTGAATACAGTCAAACCATGCAGAACTCCATGAAGTTGACACATACATCAGCCATGATACATATGAGCTTGATTTTGAAGATCTAGACATTGTATACATCTGGTCCAGCATGTATCCAGACTAGAATTGTATATTGACACGGTGCAAGCACTATAGCCTCTGCCACCGATGATCATTGAAAAGGGCAACCATTCTTGATATTTCATACATATCATTTGATTGGATCATTAAAGGTGTCAAGATTACTCAATGCAATATGCAGGCCACGGCCTGAGTACAACACCTAGAAAAGTCAAAGCCACTGAGCTGACCAATGCAGCATGAATGCTAGCTGCCTTGAAGGCTATACAATAAGCCTATTGCCCTTATGTCTTGATATGTATCCGTGTATTGGCATCTTTTTGAGGTAATTATGCCTATTGAATGAGCCATACCAATCATCTTGTCTTCATTGATCATTACATATCTGATCATATCGCCATTGAGCAATGCCTATTCTGTGAGATTATATATCACAAGGCATTTCATTAGTGCACATTAAACAATTGAAGTGCAACAAAGATCATCAGCTCTACATCATACCAAAAGGTTGAGTTGTTGTCAATTGATTTCTTTTTAGACACCATTTCTCAGAGGTCTATTCATCATAAAAGACAGAGTCTGTGCAATCATGGCTATTCAGCCTCCGACATAGCTGCATAGCTATTTAGCTTATGACCCAACCGTTGTTAAGCAGCCTTTACGCTATATGGCTGAAAAATGGCAAGCAATCTCTTCGGTCATTCTTGGGCATAGAGCAATCAAGCACAGCCAATCCAGGATGTTTATCCCAAAATTCTCTTCGAATTATTCATATCTTCTATGTATCATATGAAACAACCAAAATACCACCCTATGATGAAAGTCATCTCCTTCAGTGGTGATTTTCGTTGCATAGTGACTTTCTTGCTGTTTATTTTCTTCTCATGCTGCAGGTCTGCTGCATCCCTGTGTGATTCGTCCTCGATGAAAGAACAAGACATGTTGAAGCCAGTTTTGCTTTTGGATGAAGAAATCTCAGAAGATGAAGTTACCAGCAAGTTTCGTAGCTGGTACAACGTTCCGGATGTAGCAGTAGCAAAGAGGCGCTTGCAGAATAAGAAAAACGCTGAGCGTGATGCCAAAAGACGTAAGAAACAATGTCCTCAGTGGATGTTGGATAGTCAATGGTAGCTCTAGCTAGAAAAGTACATTAGATTCAGATTCTGAACATTTAAGTGAGCTTGAATGCACTCAAATTTGTACTGAGTTGCAATTGTCCAAAGTTTTCACTCTGACATCATTACTTATTTGTGGAATAGCATACAATGGTATAAACCATCCACATATTGATTGACACCATATTTGTAATTTCATAACATTTTGGCACATAAGACAAGCATTCTGGAAAGTAACAGAAATTTTATAGTCATAAAACAAGTCACAATTCTATCGGATTGAAATGACACATTCATCATTCATATTTCTTTATCATAACAAGTCTCTGAATAGTGTCTGCCCAAAAATAAAATGGGCACCATTGAGATAAATGATCATGTGCTGAAGAATATACACATATCACTAGGCAATGCCATGTTCCATTCATAATGAAATGACATGTCAGCCATCCATCAACTACGGAAATACAACTCGTAGTAAGTTGTTGTCATTACGGACACTTCTTGATTGACTCTCCATTAGCTTCGATACCAAAGTTAAACTTCGGTAACTCTCCATCACTGATTTCTTTGTTCATCATGACAATCATTTTCCAGAACATCTGGCATTAGCCACATTCAAAAACGTCAGGCATATTGCCAATATGACGTAGAGAGAATCAATTTCCAGATTGACATTGTTACCTCTAAAGCATTCGATGAGTAATCTCAGTCTGATTCGCATAACATAATGATTGAATAACATCCTCCATCACCATCTGATTGGTTTGATACATCTCTTTTTGCGAGGGGGAGGAAGAGTATAGATTCATTCATTTTCATACAGCTGCCACACCTTACATCATTGTGATTTTGCTTGGAAAATTAAAGATCTTATCAAAAGTTCCAGCATCTGTGTATAGCAGCCATAAAATTGATGACACGGTACATCATGCCGATCGAAACATCAAATGAAGTCTTATTTGACTTATTGACACATAAAGTTCATTATGAAGAAATCATAAATGCACATTTCTCCGGCTCTATCATTGTAGGGGCACTGACATAGGAGAACGATGGTTTTTCAAATGTGAATAAGCTATATTGTAAGCTTACGACCATCACTTTGACGTCAACAGCCTGAGATGCTGATTGTCGAAATTCAAGAGTTGAATGATTCGATGAATCAACCTTGATACATGTGTTTTGATTGATAAATTGTTGATCCATGGTGTCTCCCCAAATCTAGAGAAGCTGGCACACAAGTTGTTGCCAATGTCTTAAGGAAAGCATCTGAGCAAAGGATTGCCAGTTGTGCCATCAGGCATCGAATTCCATAGACAGCAAAGCCGAGTGAGTAAATCCGCCACTCTAGCTATTTGCCCGTCATTCCTTCCAGGTTCGTGACAAGAGACAATTCATCAAAGTCATACACCAATGCATAAGTCGCATGCATGGTTGCACAGTTTGTATCCGAATGCCATTCCATCAAGGTTAAGCATCTTGACAGTAACACTGGCCAACCAAAAGCCTTCCTGTCTTTGGATATCTTGAGCACTCTCATTTCCAGCTCTTTGGACTAGGAAGCATCATGACTGTGCCTCGCCAGGACGCTAATCCTCAAAGCCGCACACTTGAGGCGAGCCTTATGAGACAGTGACCTTTGGCTTGTGGGGCGTCAACCCCTTATCAAATCCTGAACACTTGTTAACACCTGGATAAATTTATCATGATGCAACTTAAGTGGGATTATAAGTTCCACATAATCATATTGTCTACGTATGCTGAAGGCATAACTGCCGCATATAATCACAATAGGTCGCAGCTTCTATAACATTGTGGCTTCTGAGTCAAAAGCTGATACCCAATGACTTTTGCCAATAATTGCCGACCTAATAATAATCAGGCCGTGGAAACATGTACCCAAGAGGTTTTCATCCATCGGTCGTATAAATATATCAGGACTGCATCCCAAGAACTGCAGGGCTGCATCCCAAGAACTGCGATGCGCCTTCGGTGCAATGGGCTGCAACCCGAGAACTGCAGGGTTATATCCCTAACATTTTTTACCCTGCATCAAATTGATATGACAGGAGCATGAATTGATCCTTCCTTGCTAAGGTGTAGTGAGCCTTGTATAAATCATACCCTTACACAGATACGCATATGCGGGTACCAATATCTGTGAAAAAACTGCTAATGCTACCTTTGCCAAGACCGTGGTTTGTCATCGGATTCTGTGGCCAGTAAATCCGCGCTACCGGATAACTGAGGTGGACGGAGTTGTGATCCTGAGTTATGCTTGGCACACATAACTAAAACGAATTTCACATTAGTACATGGCGAATCCATTCTCACTCATCGCGACAGATGTTCGTCAAAGCGTGCGTACTGGACCATAAAAGGAGTTTGGCAGACGGGTGAGGATTTAAAGTGGACTTGTAAAGACCCTCCGATATCTCGTAAGCAGGGCCTTCTCCGTTTGCATTAAAACAAGCCCCAAAAATCGGGCTCCCCATCGCTACCTGTGAACCTCCATAGTAGCTTCAGGAGGGGAGGAAGGGTTGGGTGCACTATATCAGGCCGAGAATCGTTCGATTATAAAATCGTGGGATCATCGATCGCGCAAAGCGACGACGGCTAGCGCAAATAATCCGTAACGTAGACTTCGGATGCTTTGAATCGTCTAGTACATACATGATAACGTGTGGATCAATCAGTAATCCAGCGTCAATCTGTATCACGAAAACGCTCTTCATTGAACCTTGAAACGTCACTCTGAAATACGATACGATTTCCGGAAAGGTGGGCTACATCCTAAGAACTGTAGGGCTAAATGCCTAAGGTGAGGGACTAAAGTGGACTCAGTTCCCCCCAATAACCTAAAAACACCATGAGGGACGCCTCAAATCGGTGTAAGAAGACTGGTACCAGCAAGAAGCGACAACAACAAAGACATCATAGACATATACAAAGGTATGCCCGTTGTGAGGTCACAACTCTTTTAAGAGGGGAGATCTGTCAGGGTCATGACCGATGACATATGTGTCATACATGTCATACGTGTCATACCTTACATCAGATTCATGACCTAGTCAAACTGGAATTTTCGATGACGACGATGACTCGAAATTTTCGTGAGACACTGTGTATAAAACTATTTTCGATATGACGGTTCAATTACACGTACACAGTAATCGGACGCAAATGCATCGGTGTTGGGAAGTTCGAAACTGTTTCTTAATCGCTTTCGGCTGAAGTTTCAGCTCAAAATACACCGCTGCGGCGGACCTGGGTCAGCAGCAGCGGTGTATTTTTTATCACATATCATTGCACTGCATACCATACAGCATATCATAATTGCATATATGCATACATACTACACTTGCAAACGCATGTCTACCTTCGCGAGATCATCTTCGGCTCATTTGCGCGAAGATGATCACGGGAGGGGTACTGTAGCCATCCGCACAACCCACCGCACGAACACACGTGATCATAATAAACGTGTGTTCACGCGCCCTGTATCACGCATAGTATGCAAGGGTGTTTCTAGGCTCCCAGGTTTGTTCATGTCGCTTGAGCGGATGAACAGTACTTGGGAGCTATGCGACTTCCCTTGATGGCCGCGTCAAGGAATGGTACATATACATTCCTTGACGCGACCATAGTACCGTGCTTGCTTAACGTCCGTTAAGCAAGCATAGTACAAGGCATACGATACGTTTCATATAGGTTTCACATACATAAAACGTTTGGCTGCAGATTTCAGCGCTCTCCGCAAACCCAAACCCAAAGGCATTCCGTACCCAAACCCATGCATCAAAATGAGAGCGCATGCGCACAGCACTTGCCCACAGGGCATACATATACCATATATATATATCACATATAAAGAGTACCTACGGTAAGCTTTTTAAGCATCAGTTTGATTTTACCTTGTTTCTGGCCCCGCGGCATCATCCGCTTAAGCGCCCATCCCCGCAGTCCTACGTGTCAGGTGCGAATGGGGAAAAAAGCTTACCGTACGTCGACTCGGAAGGTCCTAATTGGTCGGTACCATATCCTGCTTCATCCTTCGGATGCGCTGTCATGGTCGCAAAAGCGCAAACACGACGTTTTCCGGGTAATTCGCCTTTACCATGTAAACCACACTGTTAAAAGCGAACAGCTCGATTTACTGTGATGTGACGGTCAAATGACACTCCGTACATTTATACGAAATTTCCTTCTAAAATATGGAATGAATCTGCTGTATACCTGTCAGACATGTCATACCATGTCATGTCATGTCAGTCGGTCGCGTCATATATTATTATGACAGTCGACAGTATGGTCGACCATGACTGTACATGTCGAGTCGCGTCATATATTTATGACAGTCGTCAGTTCGGTCGACGATGACTGTACATGTCGCCAGATGATAATGTCATATCATCAGGCATCCCTGTCATCGAGAGTTCGTATGTCGAACTCGAAGATGGCAAAGCAAAGATACATCTTGAAAATAAACAAGAACCATCTTGGCTTTCAGCATGCGCGGAACTCGCATGCGCAGCATGAACGAACTAGTCGTTATTACCATGCTGGTCGTTCAACCTACGTCTCGGGTTCACAACCCAATGGCGGTACCATCTAAGATGATGGGAGACGTTAGGTACAAAAGTGAGGAAGCGTTGTGCTTCAGCAGATCTTCTTGGAGAGACTGCACTCACAAACCCGCTCATCCGTACACTTGCATTGCTGTTCCACTTTGCAGTGTTTATTTTGTATATTGATAATATATTACGGCGCTTGTTTACATAGCCGTAACACTACACAATGCCAGGGGAGGGATGTTACAAAGATAAGTACTCAGATGTAGTCATAATGTCCATGGATAGTGAGAGCATGGGATGCCCCGTCAGTACGAAACTTGACAATGAGAAACTGCAATACAAGCTGCTTCAATGGTTCATAAATGTAGTCCCGCATAAGAATATTACCCCCAAACTACTCAAAGAAACGGGCCTGCACCCTTAACCCGAGCAAGCCCTTAATGAGAGAGACTGTCGGTTGCCACCCCGGTTATGCCCGTGGGTTGGGGGCAGGAATAATGTGGAGCAACGAGACCAGTGCCCTGGAGCACATTTGGATGGCGAGCACAGGAATGCAGGAGGAACGCAGTAATGGAGGAGGAACGCAGGAATGCAGTAGACCGATGGACGGTGACTCCGGGCTCAACCAGGCCCCTGTCACCACCGCCCACGGCAACCAGAGACGCCGTAGCACTGGCCAGCAGAGAACAGCAGAGCATCGAGGACATCAATGCACATCGGAGAAAACCCGGCGGAGCCCGTGGACGGCACATCGGAGCTGATAGTGGCGATGCCCCCCTGTCAGAGTCATGCTCAAGAGTGCCGAAGGAGTCAAAAGCCACTTGCTGCCCGCCGTCAGAATCATTGTCAGAGCCTTGGTCGTTGTCAGAGACCTCAGAGCCAACGTCAGAGGCCTCAATCCTCATGCCAGCAAACAGCGGAGCCGGTGCAGAGTCGCCAAGCTGGAGTGATGGGATAGAGACAGGCAAGCCGAGAGAGCCAGGGACAGCCACTGGTGGGTCATGAGCCGTAGGCACACCACCAGCCACGAGTGCAGAGGGATCCCGAACCGCAGGCGGTGGCGGAATCGAGTCCTGTGCACTCGAGTGGAACGTGACCAGCGGGAACGAGCCCTCGTCAGCTGCCGCATCCTGAGCGGAAGCCGCCGCATCCCGAAAGTGCCGCAGAGACGTGGGCTCAGCCGTCACAAAAGAATGTGCCGACAGCTCGCACACCTCTGGGCGACCCTCCATCGTGCAGAGCGACTCGAAGGCATGTTCATCCCCAGCGTCATAGAACCGCTGGAAACGAACAGCCAAGCAGTCAGTCTCGTAGTCTTCAACCGCACTACAATAGTGGGCAGAGTGAAGACCGCCGTTGGGGCATTCAGCATGCCAGTGCTTTAAACCACTCTGTGCACACACCGCATTCTTGCAGTGGGGCACGAAGGCACCACTCTTCTTGTCAAATGAGACAGGAGGAGCGGTGCCAAGTGGCCGAACACCAGCACGTCGATGAAGCTTGGCAGCAGAGCGGGTAAGGTGCTTGCCCGCAGGCGGAGGCCCTTCCCGCTTCTGCCGCTTCAGGTCACGAATGTCCTGTTGCATGCGCTCCAGCTGCTTCTGCAGACTGGACAACGCCGCAGCCAGGTCACACGCGCCATCGCCAAATGGCAGGGCAGAGACAGGGGCGTCAGAGACTTTCAGGCCGTGGCGGAACTGCTCCCGCACACGAGCCTGAATAGTCAGGAGAGACACGCCCTGCCGCTGGTCAGCTCGAGCCAGAGAGTTAGCCAAATCACGGTATAGCCACGAATCGCCGAGGGCCTTTAGAAACTGCCGCTTCACCGCGTCCTCTGGCAAGTTGTGGGAACGCTGAACGTCCCTCAACAGGCCATTGAACTCGCGGATGCCACGGTCAGGATCTTTGCTGCTGGGGATTCGGACCGCCAGCAGCAACTCAAAAGAGTCAAAGGGTTCCGAGCGTTCCTGGAGCATGCGCACCACCTCAAGGGCAGCGCGCTTGCCATCTCCAGGAACGTCGGACCCAGAGGCCTCAAGCCAGTCACGAGCAGGCGAGCCAGGGCGAGCCAGAAATGTTAGAGCCGAGAGCAACAATTCATTCGCCTCATGCCTAGCCTCAACTGCCATGTCAGTCAAGTCAAACAGGGGAGCAAACGCCGACGATTGAAGCACAAACTGCGTGCGGAGCTCATGCATCAATTGTGAAAAAATGTCCACTGCGTCTGCCTCTGTCCCTGCAAAGCGCTCCGATTTGTCGCCTAGAATTTTAGTGGCAACGGTCTTGGCCACCTTCCTGTCGAAATTTTCCCGAGCAAGCCGCTGACATTTTTCAAGAACCTCTTTCGCAGCTGCAGTGGTCGGAGCTGGCAGCTGCGGCGTGTGCGGTGTCGCAGCGTGCTGTGCACCAACGTCATCAAAAATCGTTTCTAATCTACGGACGCGAGACCGCGTCACTCTATTCGTAGTGGTAACCATGATGGAGAGACAGGGGAGAAGGTCGAGCTAAACAGGGAGATGGTGTAAGAACGCTTACAGCGGCCAGATGTTCTGTAGAAGTCTCAGCTGAACGGATCGGAATTCACAGGTCGTAAGCGGAAGGCAAGAGCGGCCAAAATGCACAACGTGTGGAGCGTCCTCGCCAGGGCCAGTGGCGCACGATGCGGATTAACTCTCGCGGCGACGATGCTGCCGTAAAATAAATAACCCGTCACAAACTGATCTCCTGCGCAGCGAAGGCGAGCACAATGCGTGCCGCCATCACTGCCAAGCTAAAAGGCCATACCGTAAGAGTAATCCACCACCGCCCAAG
>LGRX02034667.1:0-29707 GCA_001247695.2 Cymbomonas tetramitiformis
AACATCTTCCGCGGCGCAACACAACGTGGTTTGCCTTGTTTTACTGCCAACATTGCCCAAAAATGGCCAAGTTTGCCACGTGTTTTTTAACACAGATCAAACATGGTCCGTTTTATGTACGTCTTGCCCAATGTTGGCAGTAAAACAAGGCTAACAAGGCCGTGTTTCACCATCTCGGCTGTTGAAACTGCTTAGGTAGGGCCATGTTTACGCCATACTTATGATGGTACAGCAGGTTACGTACGTGGGCAAAAGCGGTTTGCAGGCACAATAGGCGATGACATCCCGCGCACAGAGATTGGCGCAAGGTGGGATTCCGGAGGAGAGACGGAGGGTCAATCCCGCGAAAAGAGCCACTGTTGCATATCGCTTGGCAAATTCTCCGGGTGAGGGCGATAGGTTGACGACGCCGCCGCGTGCGGACGATGCCTTCAAGAGGCAACGTGTCCTCGAATGGGATGCCAATCCCACGAATGGGTTTATAGATTTAATTGAGGAACTCTTTTGGGATGGAATCATTCTGACGGAAGAATACGACAATCATCCGGCACGCGCCACCTTCACTGACATTGAACGCGACGGCATGACCGGGTAGGGCCCTACCTGCCTTGCTCTCGGGACGAACCCGGGGCGGGCATTGCCCTACCTGCAATGGGAAGGGGCCAGGTATGGCCGTGTTTTGACGTGTTCGCTGTAGGTCGGACCGAAAAGCACGGAAATTCCTGCCACATGCGACCTTGTGCGCCGGAGGCCCTGGCCAAATTTTTGCTTTCCCTACCTCGCCTGTGTGATGTTAAACTTTCATTGTGGTTCGTCGACTAAGGGGTGCTGCGGCACGATTACGGTACGGGTAGGGCCCTACCTGCCTTGCTCTCGGGACGAACCCGGGGCGAGAATTGCCCTACCTGCAATGGGAAGGGGTCAGGTATGGCTATGTTTGGCCGTGTTCGCTGTAGGTCGGACGGAAAAGCACGGAAATTCCTGCTACATGCGACCTTGTGCGCCGGAGGCCCTGGCCAAATTTTTGCTTTCCCTACCTCGCCTGTGTGATGTTAAACTTTCATTGTGGTTCGTCGACTAAGGGGTGCTGCGGCACGATTACGGCACGGGTAGGGCCCTACCTGCCTTGCTCTCGGGACGAACCCGGGGCGAGCATTGCCCTACCTGCAATGGGAAGGGGCCAAGTATGGCCGTGGTTTGACGTGTTCGCTGTAGGTCGAACCGAAAAGCACGGAAATTCCTGCCACATGCGACCTTGTGCGCCGGAGGCCCTGGCCAAATTTTTGCTTTCCCTACCTCGCCTGTGTGATGTTAAACTTTCATTGTGGTTCGTCGACTAAGGGGTGCTGCGGCACGATTACGGTACGGGTAGGGCCCTACCTGCCTTGCTCTCGGGACGAACCCGGGGCGAGCATTGCCCTACCTGCAATGGGAAGGGGTCAGGTATGGCCATGTTTGGCCGTGTTCGCTGTAGGTCGGACCCCCATGCCGAAGACATTGCAGCCACAGCTATTACTTCGCCCCCATGTACCCATACACCCAACTCCGAAGCCAACTCCGACCGCCGCGACATGGACTCAGACGACTCCATGCTGCCAGGTCAGCGGTCAAACAAGGACTCGGACGACTCCTCGTTGCCAGGCTTGCTTTCAACCACTGCCTCCGACAACTCCTCCTTGCCAAGCCAGCGCTCAGACACGGACTCGGACGACTCATCGTTGCCAGACCTGCATTCAGGCAGTGACTCGGACGATTCCTCGTTGGCAAGCCAACTTTCGGATCCAAGGTGACATTCCGTAAGCTTGATTGCGTGCTGCATTATGCAAGGACATGTTTATACATAAACAAGGGTAAGTGGGGCCTTATCTACCATGTGTCTATACTCAAGTACTGATCAAGCATGGCCATGTGTATACATTAACAAGGGTAAATAGGGCCCTACCTATCATGTATCTATGCTCAAGTCCTGATCAGACATGTCCATTCCTGAAACGATGTGGGCATGGCCCTACTAACACATTTCTGATTCTTTTGCAACAGGCAACGCAATGTCACCATCCATTCCTTCATGCCCCATTCAGGCGAAGAAAAGAAAACGGTGTGCACGCCGCAAGAGTTTTTCGACATGGTGGCAAATGCGAAGGGCCACCGTTCGAGAATATGGGAGTGCATCGCCGATACACTCTACCTAGAGGACCATCCGGCGAACATCGAGTATGCCGGCCACCGTTGGGCATTGGAACCTCCCGTCCACCGAAATCTTGCCATGATCAAAGACGCGATTTTGAAAGTGGTGAGGGACGACGACATTTGTATGGCTCCGCCGGACGAGTTGAATTTGACCAAGTCCGAGCAACCCACTTTGGATGACCACGACTCCATCAAGAGCAAGGATGTCACGAGTTCCGACGACGCCAGCCCCGATGCCGATGCCCCCCCCTCCCCACACCCGATGATGCTCTTGGCCTCCGATGCCGACTCTCCGATCTCCGAGGCCGTGGCCCAAGACGATTCCCGTGCCGATGCCACCACCTCCGCACACCCGATGATGCTCTTGGCCTCCGATGCCGACTCTCCGATCTCCGAGGCCGTGGCCCAAGACGATTCCCGTGCCCATGACGCAGACACCGAACCCATCGTCCGCGAGGTAGCCGACGAGGCCATAATGTGTACTCCGCTAAACCCGGCGTTCCCACACCCTATAGCCAGGTATGGTTTCAAACCCGGTGTAAACATGGCGCTGTTTGTATATGTTCCTTGGAATACACAAGGTAAGCATGGCCATGTTCGTACGCGGTTTCGTGCAGACGCCGCCGCGGAGGTGTGGAGAACGGTCCACGCGCAAGGGACGCGCAAAAGAAGCCATGTGGTTGTAATCGTTGCGTGGAGAACAACATCACCAAGGAAGTGTCAACGAGAACCATCTACACACACAAAAGGCTTTACGGTTGGCATGTACCTCCACAACCGGATCCGGATGCCGTGCTTCCTCTTAGGCCGCCTACCCCACATGATTCTACCGAACCTACTTTGGAGACGGATGAAGAGATGGATGAATTCGGTTCCCCCTTCCCGTCTGAGCCAGCAGGTGAGAACCTACTATTGAACATGGCCATACCTGCCTTGTATAGCTTCAGGTAATTGGTGAACATGGCCATGTGTGCCTAATACCTGCCCAAGGTGCTCGTTGCAGTCGCCTCCCCAACTCGGCAAGAACGTGACGACACCGCCTGTTTTCACGTGAGCGTGACCTCCACACGCACGAACGGGGAGCTCCTCAAAATCGAGTATGAGTGGGAGAAGATGATGTATTTCCTCAACCACATCGAAGGCATTGACTTCGACGAGTACGAAGGGTGGATGAAACCCGGCAATTTCGACGATATGTATCCGGAGGATGACGTGCACATCTCTCTTCATTGCGGCAACCGACCAGTCATGGGATGTGGCATTTCCTATCGTGGAGTGCCTTGTGGGAGTGCGATCGCACCCAATGTTCATCCCCCATCGAGATGATGGCATGAGTGGTACCGCACACGAGGCGAATGACGAGGAGATGGATGTAATCAACGAGATACTAAAGAGCTTGGAGGAGATGGTTAAGGTGCGACCTGAAAATAACACAACAACCGTGGTGTCGCTTGCTGCTGCTGCACTTTGAGTTAATGTGGTTTCATCAGGTGAGGTTTAAGGTGAGGATATGCACTGGCTAATAAGGTACTGGGCAGACATGGTCATGTCTTGCCATTTCAAAATGTAAACAAGGCGAACATTGCCATGTTTGCACAGTTACGTGGCAATGTCCGTCCCATTTCTAAAGGTGGTGTCAGTTTCGCAGGATGCTTCTGGTAAGGAAAACCATGCCTTCATGCTCATGCTCGATCTCTTGGAATGGAACTTGGAGCATGGCCTTGGTCAAGGATCCTTTAACGACTTGTTGGAGATACTTCGTCTAAATTTGCCGAAGATGTTCCCGGAGGGCACTCTACCGAAGAACTACCAAGAGGCCATAGGACATCTATCCATGTATGGCTTGCCTTCTAAGTCGGTGGACATCTGTGTAAATGGATGTTGCAGATTCGATGGAGAGCACGCAATGTGCCGGACATGCTCGACGTGTGGCGCCGATAGATGGGCCCCGGAGATGCTCGAGAAGCCGGTGGCGAGCCGGAGAGGAAAGTCCACGTTTTATTATTGGAACCTCCCGGATCTTCTCAAAAGGAATTTTGCGCACCCGGAGCTTTGCGTGGACATGCAAGCGCACGCCCGCCATATTCCATGCGACTTGACCAAGGAGGCGATGGGAACTATGTGGGGTAAGTGAAAATTTCCAGTTCCCGATTGTGAAAGGAATGCCCTTTGAAAGCCTACTGAACATGGCCATATTTGGGCCCTATTCCTTTGGAAACCTACTGAGCATGGCTGTGTTCGGGCCCTGTCCTTCTAGAAACCTACTGAACATGGCCATACTTACCTGTTTATCGCAGACAGTCCAGCATGGAGGCAACGGCGGGAAAGGTACCCCAAGTTCTTCAGCGATCCCCGCAACGTGGTGATCTTAGGATGTGCGGATGGCGCCACGGTGTGGAAGGATCTGCGCGGAGTTTTCCCGGTGACGTTTCAATACCTCAATATGCACCCCACCATCCGCGGCAAGTTCGTGAACATGGAGGTGTTTGGGATATGTAGCGGCTCGAAGCCAAAAAGCACGCAACCTATCTACGAGCTATTTGTGGACCAGCTGCTGGAGTTATGGGATGGCGTGCCGTGCTACGACATCGTGAAAAAAGAAACCTTCAACTTGAGGTGCATGTTGTTTAAGATGTTGTTTGACATCAAAGGTTTGATGGATGGCGCTTGTCGCAAGGATGTGGGGGCGTACATGGCTTGCATTGCATGCAACCTGCAAGGTTGGCGATCTAGCATCTTCAAGGGGATGCGGTATACCTTCCGCACGGAAGCCGAGCCTGGTAAACAACCTTCTCTGGTGTTCCCTTGATGTACTGCACGCAAGCGACAGATATTGGTTAAGTATGGCCATGCTGTGCTAGTTTTTTTCATAGACATGGCCATACCCACGTGTAGACATGACCGGATATGGCCATGTTCGGACGGCTTCGATGATGGGTAGGGCAATGTTCACCCTGTTACATCGCAGGTCCCGCAGAGTTTCAAAAGAGAACGGATGCCGAGATACGGCACCACGCGGCGCAGCACCAAACGCTTAAGGAAAGCGGACACTTCACGATGAAGGATCTCGAGACGATGATAAAAGCTACCGGTATAAAATTTCCTTCGGAATTCTCACGCTTGCCGTATTGGGATGAGGCCAAGGACTACCTCATCGACTTGATGCGCTTGATCAAGAATCTTGGAGAGCACGTCCTTGACGCCGTGATGGGAACTGACTTTGACAAGAAAACGCGAACGTGGGCGAAATCTCAAGGCATTAAACCCACATGGTGGGCAACTGGTATTTTCCCCTTTCCATAGGCCTGACCCGACGTGAACCCATCCAGCGACACCTATGTAAACATGGCTGTGTCCAGCCGTTTTGGCTTATAAACATGCTTGAACATGGCCATATCTAGGCAGTTCTGTCCGGTTTGTTCAAAAGTTTAGCATCCATACGTGAATTATGGTCGGGTCCGACACTTGAGCAGATGCGAATGGCAGCTACACCAAAAGGACATCCCCTTGGCAGATTGTCGACGTGCGCACCGCTACGGGAAGGTGCTTGAAGAGAGCCGAGGAATTCGCGAGAGAGGAAGTTGGCTTTCCACGGGAATGGGGAGCGGGTCAATGGAAATTGTTGAAACTGTCTTCAGACGGAAACGCAAAGAAGCTAAAAGCCCACGAATATTTGGTGATGTTCAGAAATGGACTTTTCGCGATCCTCGCGGCATGGCCAAGGGACGATGACTCACCCAATGCACTCGCACGTTTGGTGGGGCAACTTTCAACGATAGTCCGGGAAATCACGGCCCACGAGATCGATCTGAAGGTGCGGTTCTCTGGTACCTTGCTCTCATGTTCCCTGTCGCGTCACCAAGAATTTACATTTTGTGTGAAGGCTGAATGCACATGGCGATGCCCACCTAGTTTACAGAGTGAACATGGCCATACTTGACCATTATCCCTTAGGAACATGGTTAGACATGGCCATACCCGTTCATGACCTTCTAGGAACATGGTGGGACATGGCCCTACCTACCTATTGTTGATGGTGAACATGGGGATTCAGGAGCTGCCGACACTTGACAAGTACATTAGAGAGTGGATCGTCACCATGGAGAGCTCGCGACATGGGACGAGCCCTCACTGGTGGGTCCTCAACACACATCTATTGTGTCACGTGGTAGACCAACTTCGAGACCTCGGGCCGGTTCGCGAGTATTGGATGTTCGTATTCGAGTCCTTAAATGGCAAAATCAGGAGGTGGGTGAAGAACAATGCCTTCCCGGTGCAGAGCATCATGAACGGAATGGGGCGGCAGAAGACCATTCAGTATGTACGAGGGTTACTTATGGCACTTCGCAACGAAGTTCCACGGCCACTTGTCGTCCCCGCTCTTGTACGGGACCGCGTTGTTGTGGCCGATAAAGGGAAGAAGCACACATTGACCGAAGGCGAGCGAGCGTGCATCGATGTTTGGATGCGCACCAATGTGGGGCATTACCGACGGTTGCAAGACCTGCTTGATGCATATCATGAGGACTTACGAACAAGGTAAGGCCTCATCTAATCAATGCCTGAATGAAACACTAAGTAAACATGGCCATGTTCGTGCATGATTTCCATCCACGTTTCCACAAACTAATCACTCAGGTGATTCGCAGGGTCAAGAGAGGCGGTCGTGGCTTGAAGAAAGGACTGCAAAGGAGGATGACATGCCGTCTAGCCGCCGACGAAGATCCGACTCCTTGGCTCGGACGACCATTCACTCCCGACGAAATCGAGTTGTTGCGTGGTTGCCCCACAAAGTGCCGCAGGTTTAACAAGGTACAAGTGGGTAACATGCGATTCCGCATCGCTGCTGTGGACAAGAAGTTCAAAACTGTCCAGTGTTATTTCCGCTCTTTTTCATCGAACGCGTGCGTGGAACAAGTGAAGAGGAAGAGACTGATAGGTGCGTGCCTTTCTGCTTATGATTAATGAGTAAACATGGCCATGTTCTAGCCCTACCTAGTAATGTATTGTGATAACAGGGCCATGTCCACCTAGGTTCTTTAGATACCCTGGGTAAACATGGCCATGTTCAGACGATTCCAGTAGTTTTTGCAAACTAATTCCTCAATTATACATGCGTGCCAGGCTCGCCCGTCTTGAAGACGTCTATGCCATCAAGCTTGGTGGGGTCGAGTACATATTTGTCAAGGCGGCTTGGCTGCAGAAGCCGACAAAAGCGAAGATCGCCATGTATAACCGGATGAACTCCATAGTTGGCCCGGACAGCGTCACTGGCTGTTTCTTTTGCGATGACCCCGAGAACCCTGACACCGTCTTCGATACCACAGAGCCATTCATGCTCGCAGATCAGATCGCGTCGCAAGTAGTAATTGTGAAGCATCCTTGCATGCAAACTGCGGTGGTTCTTGACCCTCGAGCAGATTTCTTCGAGCAGAATGTCCAGGATGAAAATCCTAGCGAGGACGAGCTTGCTTAGTACTTAGGCCTGCAGTACGACATGGCATTTGTGTAGTGTAAATAGATAGCATCAGTTTGTGTATATACATAAAAAAGGGTAAGTATGGCCCTACCTATCATGTATCTATATACAAGTACAGTGTAGGTATGGCCATGTCTATACATAAACAAGGGTAGGTAGGGCCCTACCTATCATGTATCTATACTCGAGTACTAGTCCGGTAAGGCCATGTTTATACATAAACAAGGGTGGGTAGGGCCCTACCTATCATGTATCTATACTCAAGTACAAGGTAAATATGGTCATGTCTATACATAAACAAGGGTAAGTAGGGCCTTAATTTAGTAAGGGCTATTTTACTCATTTAGTAAGGACTAAATAAGCGTAATAGCCCCAAAAAAACAGATTCTAAAAATATTTTTTTCCAATGTTTTCAAGTACAGCCCAGGTACAGCCCAGGTACAGCCCAGGTACAGGGTAGGTATTGCCCCCTACTTACCCCTTACCTACCCAATGCCCATACTGACCTAACTTTGAGGTGCTGTAACAGGAAGCGTAAAATGTTTTTTCAGTTAAATCTTTGGAGACTGTCCATAGTAAGGACTAAATAAGCGTAATAGCCCAAAAAAAACAGATTCCAAAAATATTTTTTCCAATGTTTTCAAGTACAGCCCAGGTACAGCCCAGGTACAGGGTAGGTATTGCCCCCTACTTACCCCTTACCTACCCAATGCCCATACTGACCTAACTTTGAGGTGCTGTAACAGGAAGTGTAAAATGTTTTTTCCGTTAAATCTTTGGAGACTGTCCATAGTAAGGACTAAATAAGCGTAATAGCCCAAAAAAAACAGATTCCAAAAATATTCTTTTCCAATGTTTTCAAGTACAGCCCAGGTACAGCCCCAAGTACAGGGCAGGTACCGAGTAGCACAGCTTTGAGGCCTCAAAAAGTGAGGTTACCAAAGCCATTCCACCCAAAACTTCGCTCCATATGTCTTACATCGACCCAAACCATCGATATCAACAATAAAAAACAAACTATCGGAAACTTCATTTCACCCGATTTTGGCTGGTTTTGCCATTTTACTGCCGACATTGCCCAAGTAGGGCCCTACTTGGCTCGAAACACAAGGTAAACACAAGGTAGACACAAGGTTCTAAATTTGTAGGGGTTGATATTATGCGAGATATGTCGTGTATGTGCGTTCACTGTCGCCGTTTGTATATGCGCGATCCGCGAACCTGTTGCACACACAAAATTACAATATCGCTACTGCTGCACTCACACTTGATATGTCCTCGTTCGTCGCCTTGACGCAAAGAATACCAACTGTTAGGGATCGCTTGGTGAGCGATATGATAGCACGGCTGTTATTGAACGATAACAACTCGCGCAGCGTAAGTGTGGGTTATGAGTGCAGTCGCTTCTCCAGAAGTTACTGCTGAAGCTCAACGCTTCCTCATATACGCAATGCCCCGCACCTCTCAGGTGCTACCACAATTGGGTTGTGAACCCGAGGCATTGGTTGAACAATTAGTATCGGCTGATCGAATAAGCCATATGATACTCGCATGCTTGTTCCATTCATACTTGAAGCGAAGACATCGTCTTCTCAGAACACTTCGGTTCTTCAAGACTAATCTTGCTTTGCCATCTCGATGCCAGAACCTGGCCTCTCGATGACAGGTGTCACTCAAGGTGAGTGGATGACAGATGGTATGACTGTACGTGTCATAGTCGACCGTACTGACGATTGTCTGTCATTATGATATATGACATGACACGACATGACATGACATGACATGACATGGTATGACATGTATGACATGTATGACACGTATGACATGTATGACACATATGTCATCGATCATAACCCTGACAACTTCGCCTTTTTATCTATTCTGATTATCTGACTCACCGAATATACAGCCCAACTGATATATTCAGCAGATACCATGTGTGCCTCGACAAGTTGCCAAACATGCATTTGGTGCTCATAAACGTGAAGACATGTGCAATAGCTGATATTCATACCGATTTTGGCTAGATGTCTTTTAAGTGTTCGTTAAGGGCGAAAACGGCTTATTTTCGGTCTTGCGCAACTTATAACGCGGGGAGTTTGGGGCGGAAGTAACGTGTTTCCAGCGGTGTACATAAGCTTTGGATCGACCCGAAGGGATCCCGCGCCTCATATACGGCTTTGGTGCAACTTTTGTGTTCGGATGCTAAGATCATCTTTCGTTT
Organism: Cymbomonas tetramitiformis; assembly: GCA_001247695.2. Taxonomy (NCBI): domain Eukaryota; kingdom Viridiplantae; phylum Chlorophyta; class Pyramimonadophyceae; order Pyramimonadales; family Pyramimonadaceae; genus Cymbomonas; species Cymbomonas tetramitiformis. The sequence goes on from LGRX02034667.1 coordinate 9,894, forward strand.
TTGCGACTTTTTCCGACTTTTTGGACTTTTTCCGGCTTTTGGCGGTTTTTTCGACCTTACTTCGAGTTGTGCCGCCGGAGGCTATGCAGAAATTTTCGGAAAGTTGAAAACGGAAAAAACATTCTACCTCACAATCTTAGAGTGCACTTTGGGGCCCTTAAACCCTAAATACATTTCATATTTAGGGTTATTTGGGGGGGGGGCGAGATAGTGCTTCGCCTTCGTTATTTCGTAACTTCGCGCTACTTGTTGGACGACGACGTTGCTCAGCCACCTTCCACACGACCATGGACCTTCACCCCCTGCAAGCCTCGGGCACTGGCCATACGGGTGCACCCTTCCCTGCGGGCCCGGATATGCCGGAGGGGCAGCTGACGGCCTTGGGTATGCCTCTCACCTCCCCGGAATACATCGTTCACCAGCGGGTGCAGAGTGAGGCGTACGCGCGGCAGCGTGGACCCATATGTCACGACCCAGCCACGGCTCTCTGCCTACCCCATTGTTGAGGCCCTCCACCGGCCCTCTCCCCAGCCTTTCCCCCGAGGAGTGTACGCAACGCCCTCGCCGTAGTCGCGGAAGCAGACAGAAAAGCAGCGAGGAACTGGTACCTCATCAGTCTTCAGTCTTCCTCTTCATCTTGGTTCAATACATCATGCAGATATCTCGAGTCTGTGCACAACAACGAAGAGTCTCATATTGTTTATGTGCGCTTTCCCTTGGCTGTAGGGATCTGTCGATGAGCCATATTCTCGCGAGGCTTTGCATGAAAACCTCAGCGCCAACGATGTCAAAGCGTCGTGAGTTTTAGGTGCGTTCCCACCCGAGCATCGAAGCACCTTGTTGCATCGCGCCACACCGTTGATGATAGAAGTATCCGGGGTATATAGTGAGTGGCAAATGGTTGTGTATCCCAACTTGGAAGATATGATATTATATCATTCTTGCAATTTTGTCGATTGCATAGCAACCACTTTGGGTGAAGAGCCTCGATCGAAAGGGGCAGTCGGCACTAACGCGTTGGTTCAAGGCTGCCAGGCGGGTGGTTTCAACGCGCAGGCGAGGCAGACTCAGATGCGCTTAGGTGGGCCAGTCGGGGGTAGGGGTCTCGTTCTCCGCGGAGCTCTGGAGATTCCGGATGAATGTCGCGAAATGGATGCTGAAGCTATTGATACCCGGCGTGGGTACATAGTGCAGCCCAACAGGATTTCCCAGCTGGCTTGATGGCTAGGATATTAACCATTTGGATATCGGCGGAAAGCTAAGCACACACGCACATACAACGTTGTATATGCATAGAATTCATCTGGAGGACTCAATGGGCTGTTCGGGGGCAGGTTTAGTTGATGCGGGGGATTTGAGAGACGCAAAGGCGGTTGTTTACATTGATGTGTGTTTGTCGCCGCCCCAGTATACCCCGTTGAGCAGCACTCCGCATCGGGAGCAGCATCCCTTAGCGACGCTCTGAGGTGCAGCCTTCCCCGCGCCCACACCACATGTGATTGAGGGGCCATACCGTCAAGGGATGCATGCCCTCCGCTTTGCGGACAATTGCGGCTGTATTGATTGTATATAATCTCTGCAACACTTCGCGGCGACCAAGTCGCAGGTTCTCCACGTCCATGTACCCCACTTCCTCGCTCAGACTTTGAGGAGAATCAGATAAGAGCACATAATTGCAAACGCGCAGACCGTTCTCATCTGGTCTGGTTTATGAGACGAAACCCCGATTTGTTAGCACATCTAATGGCATAGTGCATGGAGTAGCCAAGGGCGTGGCATCGAGCACTTGGTCTCAAGATCGCGGAGGTGTGTCGGCGCGTCTCAATCCCAGGCAAACTGCAACATATAATGTCCGGCAGCACGTTACTGACGAGACCAGCTCCGCCGCACAGATATGCTTCAGCTTCGATCACCCTATTAGATCTGTTGACCGTGCCTGACGTGGGGGGACTCGTCCTCGACAACTTACGAGCCGACGACCAAGCAATGCTGGGAAGCGTGAGCAAGCGCGGCAAACAGCTCGTGGAACAAGTTATCGTTACCGAACATCTCCGTCTATCAGATCGCTTGAAAGTCGACGTGCCCGTGCTGCGGACCCTGGCGCGTCTCCATCCCATTTTTGTTGCATCGGTCCCGAGCTGATGGTGTCAATCCTTCTTTCCATCTGCTTAGGTGACTGTCATGCTACAGCTTGTTGCAAAGCGTGGATCAGAAGCAAACAAGTGACTGCACACCTGGCGTGGCTTTCACGGAATGTTCAAGTGTGTGTATGTTTGCTCTGCTGTGTTTTTTTTTCCAACTCAGCCCCTTCATCGGTTAAAGACTCGCTTTCGTTTTCTTAACAAGTGTCATGTCCATGAGAATGAAGAACTGGGGCTAACAGCCGTCGGGAGAGCCACGGCCTGAGTGAGCATCTCGCGGGGGAGTCTTGCAGGTTCAAAGGGCAATTACTCGAGGTGCGCCTTTCAAAGCCGTCGATATCTCCGGATGTCAGCAGCTGCGTGCGAGGTGGATTGAGGTGGAAGCTATTCTGGTTGGACTGGGTCGTCTGAGGAGCCTGCGAATGGAAGGCGGGCCGCTTGTGAATGTCCACGCAAACGATGCAGCGGGCCTTGTGCAGCGACTTAGCTCCATAGCCGAGAGTGTCTCTTTCGACGTGGGAGGTTTGCCCCGCCCTCTCGATGCTGTGCAATATCCCTCCTCAACAGCTTGCATCGATCTAACGTCGGCAGATGTGAACTTGGTAATTGGCGTAATGTAAGATGCTGATGCATGTGGGGTGGGATGTGGGTGGGAGATGCAGCGAGTGGCGTCGAAGATGCCGGGGCGGAGGCGCTAGCGGCGGCACTTCGAGATATCAACTGCAAGCTGCATACACTTAATATCAGTTGTAAGTGTGAGAGGGGTGCATGTGCGTGATGGGGGAGGGAGGGTTCAAGCTGATATGTCGCGTTCAGAGAGGTGGGCGATGGGTGATGCGGAGAGAGGCTGATGCATGTGGGGTGGGATGTGGGTGGGAGATGCAGACGATGGCGTCGGAGCTGCCGGGGCGGAGGCGCTAGCGGCGGCACTTCGAGATGCCAACTGCAAGCTGCATACACTTAATATCGATGGTAAGCGTGAGAGGGGTGCATGTGCGTGATGGTGGAGGGAGGGTTCAAGCTGATATGTCGCATGCAGAGAGGTGGGCGATGGGTGATGCGGAGTGAGGCTGATGAATGTGGGGTGGGATGTGGGTGGGAGATGCAGACAATAACGTCGGAGACGCCGGGGCGGAGGCGCTAGCGGCGGCACTTCGAGATGCCAACTGCAAGCTGCATACACTTGTTATCGGTGGTAAGTGTGAGAGGGGTGCATATGCGTGATGGGGGAGGGAGGGTTCAAGCTGATATGTCGCATGCAGAGAGGTGGGCGATGGGTGATGCGGAGAGAGGCTGACGCATGTGGGGTGGGATGTGGGTGGGAGATGCAGGGAATAGCATTTCAGTTGCCGGGGCGGAGGCGCTAGCGGCGGCACTTCGAGATGCCAACTGCAAGTTGCATACACTTGATATCGTTTGTAAGTGTGAGAGGGGTGCATGTGCGTGATGGTGGAGGGAGGGTTCAAGCTGATATGTCGCATGCAGAGAGGTGGGCGATGGGTGATGCGGAGAGAGGCTGACGCATGTGGGGTGGGATGTGGGTGGGAGATGCAGGGAATCGCATTTCAGTTGCCGGGGCGGAGGCGCTAGCGGCGGCACTTCGAGATGCCAACTGCAAGCTGCATACACTTCATATCGCTAGTAAGTGTGAGAGGGGTGCATGTGCGTGATGGGGTAGGGAGGGTTCAAGCTGATATGTCGCATGCAGAGAGGTGGGCGATGGGTGATGCGGAGTGAGGCTGATGAATGTGGGGTGGGATGTGGGTGGGAGATGCAGACAATAACGTCGGAGACGCCGGGGCGGAGGCGCTAGCGGCGGCACTTCGAGATGCCAACTGCAAGCTGCATACACTTGTTATCGGTGGTAAGTGTGAGAGGGGTGCATATGCGTGATGGGGGAGGGAGGGTTCAAGCTGATATGTCGCATGCAGAGAGGTGGGCGATGGGTGATGCGGAGAGAGGCTGATGCATGTGGGGTGGGGTGTCGGTGGGAGATGCAGGGAATGACGTCGGAGATGCCGGGGCGGAGGCGCTAGCGGCGGCACTTCGAGATGCCAACTGCAAGCTGCATACACTTCATATCGCTAGTAAGTGTGAGAGGGGTGCATGTGCGTGATGGGGTAGGGAGGGTTCAAGCTGATATGTCGCATGCAGAGAGGTGGGCGATGGGTGATGCGGAGAGAGGCTGATGCATGTGGGGTGGGATGTGGGTGGGAGATGCAGAATTTTCGGAGCTGCCGGGGCGGAGGCGCTAGCGGCGGCACTTCGAGATGCCAACTGCAAGCTGCATACACTTCATATCGCTAGTAAGTGTGAGAGGGGTGCATGTGCGTGATGGGGTAGGGAGGGTTCAAGCTGATATGTCGCATGCAGAGAGGTGGGCGATGGGTGATGCGGAGAGAGGCTGATGCATGTGGGGTGGGATGTGGGTGGGAGATGCAGACAATTTCGTCGGAGCTGCCGGGGCGGAGGCGCTAGCGGCGTCACTTCGAGATGCCAACTGCAAGTTGCATACACTTAAAATCTGCGGTAAGTGCGAGAGGGGTGCATGTGCGTGATGGGGTAGGGAGGGTTCAAGCTGATATGTCGCATGCAGAGAGGTGGGCAATGGGTGATGCGGAGAGAGGCTGATGCATGTTGGGTGGGATGTGGTGGGATATGCAGAGAATGCCGTCGGAGCTGCCGGGGCGGAGGCGCTAGCGGCGGCACTTCGAGATGCCAACTGCAAGCTGCATACACTTAATATCAGTTGTAAGTGTGAGAGGGGTGCATGTGCGTGATGGGGGAGGGAGGGTTCAAGCTGATATGTCGCGTTCAGAGAGGTGGGCGATGGGTGATGCGGAGAGAGGCTGATGCATGTGGGGTGGGATGTGGGTGGGAGATGCAGACGATGGCGTCGGAGCTGCCGGGGCGGAGGCGCTAGCGGCGGCACTTCGAGATGCCAACTGCAAGCTGCATACACTTAATATCGATGGTAAGCGTGAGAGGGGTGCATGTGCGTGATGGTGGAGGGAGGGTTCAAGCTGATATGTCGCATGCAGAGAGGTGGGCGATGGGTGATGCGGAGTGAGGCTGATGAATGTGGGGTGGGATGTGGGTGGGAGATGCAGACAATAACGTCGGAGACGCCGGGGCGGAGGCGCTAGCGGCGGCACTTCGAGATGCCAACTGCAAGCTGCATACACTTGTTATCGGTGGTAAGTGTGAGAGGGGTGCATATGCGTGATGGGGGAGGGAGGGTTCAAGCTGATATGTCGCATGCAGAGAGGTGGGCGATGGGTGATGCGGAGAGAGGCTGACGCATGTGGGGTGGGATGTGGGTGGGAGATGCAGGGAATAGCATTTCAGTTGCCGGGGCGGAGGCGCTAGCGGCGGCACTTCGAGATGCCAACTGCAAGTTGCATACACTTGATATCGTTTGTAAGTGTGAGAGGGGTGCATGTGCGTGATGGTGGAGGGAGGGTTCAAGCTGATATGTCGCATGCAGAGAGGTGGGCGATGGGTGATGCGGAGAGAGGCTGACGCATGTGGGGTGGGATGTGGGTGGGAGATGCAGGGAATCGCATTTCAGTTGCCGGGGCGGAGGCGCTAGCGGCGGCACTTCGAGATGCCAACTGCAAGCTGCATACACTTATATATCGCTAGTAAGTGTGAGAGGGGTGCATGTGCGTGATGGGGGAGGGAGGGTTCAAGCTGATATGTCGCATGCAGAGAGGTGGGCGATGGGTGATGCGGAGAGAGGCTGACGCATGTGGGGTGGGATGTGGGTGGGAGATGCAGGGAATCGCATTTCAGTTGCCGGGGCGGAGGCGCTAGCGGCGGCACTTCGAGATGCCCACTGCAAGCTGCATACACTTGATATCGCTTGTAAGTGTGAGAGGGGTGCATGTGCGTGATGGGGTAGGGAGGGTTCAAGCTGATATGTCGCATGCAGAGAGGTGGGCGATGGGTGATGCGGAGAGAGGCTGATGCATGTGGGGTGGGATGTGGGTGGGAGATGCAGACAATGCCGTCGGAGATGCCGGGGCGGAGGCGCTAGCGGCGGCACTTCGAGATGCCCACTGCAAGCTGCATACACTTGATATCACTAGTAAGTGTGAGAGGGGTGCATGTGCGTGATGGGGGAGGGAGGGTTCAAGCTGATATGTCGCATGCAGAGAGGTGGGCGATGGGTGATGCGGAGAGAGGCTGACGCATGTGGGGTGGGATGTGGGTGGGAGATGCAGGGAATCGCATTTCAGTTGCCGGGGCGGAGGCGCTAGCGGCGGCACTTCGAGATGCCAACTGCAAGCTGCATACACTTCATATCGCTAGTAAGTGTGAGAGGGGTGCATGTGCGTGATGGGGGAGGGAGGGTTCAAGCTGATATGTCGCATGCAGAGAGGTGGGCGATGGGTGATGCGGAGAGAGGCTGATGCATGTGGGGTGGGATGTGGGTGGGAGATGCAGGGAATGACGTCGGAGATGCCGGGGCGGAGGCGCTAGCGGCGGCACTTCGAGATGCCAACTGCAAGCTGCATACACTTCATATCGCTTGTAAGTGTGAGAGGGGTGCATGTGCGTGATGGGGGAGGGAGGGTTCAAGCTGATATGTCGCATGCAGAGAGGTGGGCGATGGGTGATGCGGAGAGAGGCTGATGCATGTGGGGTGGGATGTGGGTGGGAGATGCAGACAATGCCGTCGGAGATGCCGGGGCGGAGGCGCTAGCGGCGGCACTTCGAGATGCCCACTGCGAGCTGCATACACTTCATATCGGTGGTAAGTGTGAGAGGGGATATGTGCGTGATGGGGGAGGGAGGGTTCAAGCTGATATGTCGCATTCAGAGAGGTGGGCGATGGGTGATGCGGAGAGAGGCTGACGCATGTGGGGTGGGATGTGGGTGGGAGATGCAGGGAATGACGTCGGAGTTGCCGGGGCGGAGGCGCTAGCGGCGGCACTTCGAGATGCCAACTGCAAGCTGCATACACTTGATATCCGCAGTAAGTGCGAGAGGGGTGCATGTGCGTGATGGGGTAGGGAGGGTTCAAGCTGATATGTCGCATGCAGAGAGGTGGGCAATGAATAATGCGGAGAGAGGCTGATGCAAGTTGGGTGGGATGTGGGTGGGAGATGCAGACAGTGACGTCGGAGATGCCGGGGAGGAGGCGCTAGCGGCGGCACTTCGAGATGCCAACCGCAGTCTGCGGATACTTTCTGGTGATAATCCCTTTGTCTAACGAAAGCGTGGGAAATTTTGACAGCGTTTTACATAAGACACGCTCTGCAGCTCTTCTTTCAGTTTGTATCGTGGGGGATTTTTAGAGAAACTTATATGAGACAGCTTCACCCTGACCCGGCATACTGTATATCGAAAGCGTGGGAAAGTTTGTCAGATTGTTGCGGAAGACAGTGACCTGCTGGCAACCCTGTCTGGTGCTTCCGAGTTTTGTTTTAGATTGTAACGTACACTGGCACGGCCTGCTTTGCGCACAGTGTACCTTCGATCGAGTTTCGGGCATATTTGAAAAAATGCAGGCCAACTGCTCCTGCATGCATACAAGTCCATCGGGCTTTTTGGTCATAGACCACTCCTACTGATGATCGGGCCAACAAAACCCGTGAAAGCGCTACAGAAAGCTTTTTAACAGTGCATTTATGGGTATTATTCATATGAAAATTAGTATTCATCCAACTGCCTGTATATTTTGTTGTGTAAACATACAACTAAAACAGAGTCACACAAACGAATTTTGAACCAGTGTGTACCTTGGTCTTTGACGTATGCCGTTCGGCCCGGCAACATTTTCGTTACTTCGTATACATATAGTTATCGGATTTTTGGTTTTTAAAGAGCTACCATCAGTAGCTGACACGCTGGATGTTATGATAGTGCTATCGGTTGAGGCGGCAAGTAATAAAAGAATGGTTCGGAAGTGATAACAAAATAAAATCCTGAGGGCATCAAATGATAACAGAATAACATGTTGAGGTGACAAGTGGTACCAGGATACAATTGGAAAGTTTTGATTTCTAACTAGGCTTTTACGCAGGCTGGTGGGAGACAATAATAGATAACACCATATTCAGCCAATTCTCCCGCAACAGATTCCCGCACAGAACATATCCGTGTTGCCGGATGTTCCTGTGAAACCGACAATCGGGATACGCACAGCAATTCTGCGCAGAACACACACGTACACGATCAGAACTACCGCGCAATACCACGCAGAACTGAACTAAGGAACCCTCGCACAATGAGCGACATAAATGTGCAACGGACTTCGGCTTGGAAGGCCTATGGCCCACACAAATGCACACTGCACGCCAAGGAATGAATGTACTATAGTGCACAAAATTCAAGGGGAGCAGGCAAAGTGTGCACGAACGCACACGCGGACGGCATGAGTAACTTGGTGCACGCAATGTCCAATAAAATGCCGACGAACTGAACAGTAAGGAAGCAAACGCGCCCGAACATAAAGTAGATGGGCTTCCGCAGCTCACATATGTAAACAACATCTGAACTGGGTGTTCGAAGCCTCTAGTTCTAGCTCTAGCCTCCGCGTTCGCTGTTTAGTTTTGATTTGCTCTGTATGAGGAAAGCGAACGGAGATGGTCATTCAGTAGCATCAGCGACCCCAGCTCCAACGCCATCAGCAGCGCAAACATCGTCATCGGGGAGCGCGAGCGCTAGCACCATCGCATAATTGAATCTCGTTATCCGACCCAGCGGGCGGCGGTGTACGTCGTTTTGTCTCCATATACTATTTATCTTATACAAAAATTTTCGATATAATCGCCGCAGTCATGATGACCCAAAAGGCTACATCGCGACCGTAAATATTCTGTCAGACTGTATCTGCACCATCAGATTCCGTATTCTGACAGGTGGGTAACTCGAAACCGACTAAATGTGCATAATGCCGTTTAATGTGCATGTACGCTTCCGGTCAAAGCTGTGCTAAGGTCAACTTTTCACGGCGGTTCGATCTATCGGAAGGGTTTCTTCTCGTTCGCAGGATTCCCGCCTGCTAACGAGAGCCCTAGGGTAGGGGTTCCCGCCCGATCGTTTCCGCCTTTCAATTTGGCGCATGATGCCTGATATTTGAAAGATTTCCTTCCGATGAATCTTTCAAACTAAAACTTTTCTCTCCGATATACTTCAAGTTTCACTCGAAAACATATCGTCAACGTTCCACTACGGTGGGTACGTTTATCGCTCAGGGTTCGCTTTGATCCGCTGCATTATCCGCCTTGCAGTATGGCGCATCCAAAAGTGGATAAGATGTATGAAAAATATTCCGAAAGTATTTCTCAAAGACGCAGAAAAGTTTCGCTTAAACGAAACCCTTCTGGCCGTTTTGCGCTCAAAGAAACAGCAGATCAATCTGCTAGTTCTGAAGCGCCATCCCGGATGTGCCGCGGGGCTCGAAGCGTGTGAACCAAATGACCAAATGAAACACAGATGCACACATACAGCGTTGAAAATATGTTTAAGTCGTTGTTATTACTATTTCTTAACGTTCCCTTCGGCAGGATACCGAAGGGAATGCCGTTTTGCGGATGCCGGTTCCCGCTTCCGCCACACGAAGCGGGGAATCCGGGATCTGCTTCCAGTCACCGAATCTGTGCGGGGATGCTTCCTAGCGTTCATAATACCTTATATTAAACATTATTCGCTTCTAATATATCGCGAAGAGTTATCAATCTCTTCATTAATCTACCCTGCTGCACTAGGTTTTCACAGTGTAAAGCGCTTAAGAAGCGCGAACGGAAGCGGACAGATTCCAGAAAGATACCGGTGCGATTTCAATAACGGTTTAGATGTCCTTCCGATATAATCGAACGGCTGTACGGAATTTGTAAACAATGAAAAATATAATTCGCATCTGAGGATTTTCATTACACTCTTAATACGCCGTACGGCAGTTTGCCAGAGTTCTCCATCATTATCTTCATCCACGAAAGCAGTCGGATCAAGAATTCGCTAAATCCAGATCGTTTAAAGTAATTTATATTTCAGGTATATTCGATACATCTTGAGTCAGAAGTTGGTGTATTTAGTAGAGTTCATTACACACGAAAATCGCCGGTGCTCCCTTCTGGTCATGGTTGGGGGGGGGCGCGATCGAGAACACGTCGCACCAGAGGGCACGCCAAATGAAATCTTAAATCCGTGAACGTAACAGCGACAAGGCATCGCTAAATATTTCTACAAAGCATACCAATAATATATAATTCAAGAAACACTACTATTGTGTCACAGGCTCACAGTGGCGAGTGAGTTGATATAAATGAATGTATAATTTAAAATGAAATTATTTTTCATGACATGTTATAAATTCATATATATATTTATATTCGCTAATAATCGTATATTACTAATCAGACAGAGCGACAGGGACTACAGGCGACCACGACACAACCCCCATCACACTCTTTCGCCCCTTGATGATGGGAGGTGATGGGGAACAGGCTGAGGCAGGGGTCAGAAAGTGAGGCAGTTCTTTGATGAAAGAATGTGATGTGTGGAATGATTTTGAGGAGTGTGGGTGGATGGGGGTATCTGGGGGAGGCGTCCGGTGGGTGTCAGGGGAGGGGGAATCCGCGCGTGGGGAAGGAGGGTGGCAGGAGGGGAGCAGGTGTGTGTGTGTGGGATGAGGGTGGGCACAGCTTTTTGTTGGTCAGTCTAATATTACCGTTCAGTGTGGGGATGGGGAGGTGCAGTCGGCCCGGCGCAGGTCGGATTTTTTAAAAATCGACACAACTGGTTGTATGCAACGTTAAATAATTAATAATTGTATATTTATATAATGATAAATGTACCCGGAGGTACATACAGTACGAAACGAGAGAGATCCGGGTATCGAACCGTATCGAGAGAATCATAGCTGAACGACCGTGTCATCGGGACATTGGGGAAGAAGCTCAGTATGACCGAATGCGCTAGATCGAGATCGTTCACGTTCGGTTAGGGAAGATCACGTAGGCCGAACGTCTACTTATTCAGGAACGATCGTGAGAGACGGCATTATTGAAAAGACAAGAAATAGCAACAACCTATTCAACGAACAGAGATGTCGGTATACAACACCTAGAGATGCATTGACAGTTTTACGATATATATATATGTTTGTTACAAGTGTATTCGAAGCTACCGGAGTGCCCGGTACAACTTGGTATCAGTGTGGTTTCGGTCGCGACTTGCGGGCGTTTTGGGGCGAGTTTGCGCTCTAAAAACTGCGTATTGCTTTCAGGGAGCTACGGACCACGGGCGGGGACGTTTGGGGTACCCTTTTATGCGCTTTATCGATGGCTTTTGGATCCTTGGGACGGCGACCTTACGCGATATGGTCTACTTGCGCGAAATTGAGCTCTTATGGCGTCAGTGTTAACACTTAAAGGACAGCAACTCATACTGATTAGCGGATATTCAGAACGCAAATACCGAATTTCACTAAAATTGGCGTAACTTTCATTTTACTTGTCGTGTCGGGTTGATACTTCTTGCACATTAAACTACGTCACAATTCGCCAACACTTGCCGCAACATTACCGGCAATATTATGGGTGCTTATCGGCGCATGCCGGCTATAGCCGGCTAAACCGGCGATTTCCGGTAACCTTACATGTACGACGCCGGCCTGAACCGGCATATTGTGCTCAAGTACCGGGGTTGGCCTTGTGAATACTTGAAATGTATAACATTGCGTTTATTGGGTGCCCATAACGTTCAATAGAATAAAATGTAACATAATTTGCAGTTCCATAGAAATCGCTTCCCTTTGAGCCGATGCCATGGGTGCAATTTTGAGCTAGAACGCTTAGGCTATCGGGTCAGGCTGCGCCGCAGCCTGTGCTGTGCAGGGGGGACCTGTGTGTCTACCGAGGTATTGCGGAGCTGAGCCCTGACACTCTGGACGCGGTGCTTACAACTCCGGTCGGTGGTTGTGGTCCCTCTGCTGTACCGCCTGACCGCTACGATCGGGAGTGGTGGAAGCAGGGGGTTGGGGGTTGGTTCTTCCATCCCGGCCCTCACCATCTGCCTGGTATACCCCAGCTGCCCGGACCTCCACCGTCTCCTGACTACAGCCCTCCTCCGTCCGACGTTGATGATGACGAGTCTACTGTCGGCTAGCTCTGGTTTTGGTTCTGGCAGTACACCACTTTCATGGTGGTGTGCTGAGATGTACTTTGACCTCAACATGGTCTTCAATCTGGTTTATGATTTACTTTGACACCTATGCATTCTTCAATCTGACTTGTTGGCACGGTTCTTTTCAGTAGTTTAGCGGCGCCTTCATTGGCCGTATGTTTCTGCTCACGTGCTAGCTAGAGGGTTCCAATTTGTGTATCAGAATAGCACATTTGGATTAGCAGTTAGGACTTGTCACCCTGGCTCCTGCCCTAACAACTTGTCTTACATTTTCTGACTCTCCTAGTCAGTCACCACCCACAGTGTTGGGGTGGTGTGCTGAAATCTGTATAGGCAACCCTGACCGGGAGTCCCGGTGCAGGCCCCTATGACATATCTCTAGGACCAACACTGGACTGCTGACTGATTTGTAGGTTCGTGCTGTGACACACGCTGTGTCACAGGTAGGCTAGACTCCGAGACCGTCCGAGACCGTTCCGGGTATATTGCTGGATTTGACACTGTGACACCCGAAACTGATGTCACTTCCTATAGTAGGCTGGGTGACCGTCACCAGTAGACGGGAAACACCCGTTAGGTATTTATGTTATCTCGACTTTTATCAATCACACTTTACCGTTCTGATATCGTAACCCTCAACTCAGGGTTTATTATCTTTTCAGCTAGATATATATTACAGCGGAACTATATATCCGACATATGTCTAGCTTAGGGTTTACTTATCCTTTGACAGTTTATTCGCACATAGTTCGGGACTTCTGATATCTAGTGAACTAGGATATTCCAGTACAATCTGCCGCGGGCGACACGGGGTCAACCATCAGCTCGAGCGTGGAGAATAACAAGTTGTTGGCCTCCACGCTGATGGGTAGGGTTGCATTGTCCAGTAAGAAAAGGGGTGCAAAGCCGATGTCCTCTGTGACAAATGCCGACTGCAGCGCAGAAACCAACCTGGTGAAGAGCGCTGACGCGTGGGACTCAGTCCCGGAAAATCTCCCGCTCTTGTGCTCAAACAATTTTTGACGAACGGACTTGGACACTTTCATGTCGAAGTGCTCCCTCTGAAGGGTACCCTACAAATTTAGAACCTTGTGTTTACCTTGTGTTTCGAGCCATGTAGGGCCCTACTTGGGCAATGTCGGCAGTAAAATGGCAAAACCAGCCAAAATCGGGTGAAATGAAGTTTCCGATAGTGTGTTTTTTATTGTTGATATCGATGGTTTGGGTCGATGTAAGACATATGGAGCGAAGTTTTGGGTGGAATGGCTTTGGTAACCTCACTTTTTGAGGCCTCAAAGTTGTGCTACTCGGTACCTGCCCTGTACTTGGGGCTGTACCTGGGCTGTACTTGAAAACATTGGAAAAAATATTTTTGGAATCTGTTTTTTTTGGGCTATTACGCTTATTTAGTCCTTACTATGGACAGTCTCCAAAGATTTAACTGAAAAAACATTTTACACTTCCTGTTACAGCACCTCAAAGTTAGGTCGGTATGGGCATTGGGTAGGTAAGGGGTAAGTAGGGGGCAATACCTACCCTGTACCTGGGCTGTACCTGGGCTGTACTTGAAAACATTGGAAAAAAATATTTTTAGAATCTGTTTTTTTTGGGCTATTACGCTTATTTAGTCCTTACTATGGACAGTCTCCAAAGATGTACATGGCAATGTCTGATCCTCAGTACTTGAGTATAGATGCATGATAGGTAGGGCCCTACTTACCCTTGTTTATGTCTAAACATGGCCATACTTACCCTGTACTTGAGTATAGATACATGATAGATAGGGCCCTATCCTTCAAGGAAAAGCTCAAGGGAAACCGCCGTCCGAATGCTGAAGAATGTTTCCCCGTTGAACAGCCCTGCTTTTTGCAACCAACACTTGAGGTCTGAATTCATCTGTTTTCGGGAAATTGGACTATTTTCCACTTTGCCCGACCTGGCCGGTCTGAACAAGAATCCTTGCGCTAGGTTCAGACCCAAAATTTTCATCACTAGGAGGTAGTCTTCCAACGCTGAGATGGGGCATTTAGATTTATCGGAAAGTCTCTTGATTCCAAAAACGTGTTCGTCGCCCGAACGGAGTGTCTTCCCCCACTTGTAGTTGAAGAGAAAACCAGAGCTTGCTGAAATCTGTATAGGCAGCCCTGACCGGGAGTCCCGGTGCAGGCCCCTATGACAGACTCCTAGGCCAACACTGGACTGCTGACTGATCTATAGGTTCGTGTTGTGACACACGCTATGTCACAGGTAGGCTAGACTCCGAAACCGTCCGAGACCGTTCCGGGTATATCTAGCTTAGGGTTTATTTATCTTGACAGTTTATCCACACGTAGTTCGGGACCTCTGATATCTAGTGAACTAGGATATTCCGGTAGGTCGTAGCCCCATCCACGCTTTTATTCCACTTGCTATCTTGGCCATGATTGGCTAAGCAGCCGCTTGAAGAGGTGGTGCGCACTTGCGCGTTTGGGTGCGACTAGGATTTGGGACATGGCTTTGCGGTAGACGTCTTTTGCGGTTGCGAGTCATGGGCACCGCGCGTTGCTATTGCTCGATTTTGGCAATGTTCGTCTACGTTATTTTACCTGCCCTGATCCCGCTGGTTTACGTATTTTGGGCTGGTGCTCCGGACACCTTCGACCACGACGACATCTGCAAGTGCCCCACGCTCGTTTCGCCTCTCCGCACGTTCTGCCGTTACGCCTTTCCTTCATTTCCGCCACAACACCCAAACGTGCAGCCGCGCATCATCTTTTCTCTGGCTTTCAGAAGTATGGCAGCATCTACACGAGCTCGCAAACGCCTATTGAAGGACTCCGATTTGGACGCCTCAATACGGCTTTTGGATGCGGTTCGGGACACTCCGACCGCTAGCACCCCACCTGTGGTGCCCCCTGCTGCTTCCAGCAACTCCGACACCGCTGTCGCGTTGCGGAAGCATCTTGTTGACCAGCACGCTGCTGTTGACGTGGTCTACAAGGGGAGGTTGCATCGGGCTTGGGCCAAGGGTATCCGCGAGGATATCCTTGGTTCCAAGAAACATCATTATCGTGGCACTGACGACACCGACCGTCTCTCCGAGTTGGTGGTGCAGCTTCGGACCGAGTTTGAGTCCGCTGGGCTGGACTTGACCCCCTTTGACCTCGACGACCCCGCCTCTCTGGTTGTCGAGAAGGTGAATGGGCTCCTCTATGACGTCTTGGCCCTCGTCGTGGAGCGCAACTCTGTGGCCGACACCTGGCTTCGGGGTACGGACTCTTCGGCTGACCGAGATGGACGTCGTGCCCTCATCGACATCATCAAGGGGAGCGTGCCGGCGGTCCTTCGCGAGAGCCACCAGCAGGAGCATGCGGCGCTTCGTTATCCCGCAGGCGTTGACCCGCAGCCGATCTTGGCTCGTGAGCAACGTCTGGTGCGGGATAACCGCGCTCCTGACTGGCAGCCCACCGACGAGACCCGTAAGTTGTCCCTCTACAACCGCCTCGACCCCGTGTTCTACGCGGCGGTGAAGGTGCGGTACCCGCTTGCGGGTGACCTTAGCGGGGTCACTCTCCGCTCGCTCCAGGCGCTCGTCGTGGCCATCTTTCAGGCCTGGGCGCAGTCGGATGATGGGGCAGCAGTGCGTGAGAAGCAGACACTGGGGGCGGGCGGTAAGCCCTCCGCCCTTATCACGTCTTCTGAGTACGCGGTCCTTCTCGACGAAATCGCCGCCTTGAAGGCGCTTGTGCGGGGCAATCGTGCGGGCGCGGCTCAGCGACAGCAGCAGCCGCAGCCGCGCGGTAAGCAGCATCCGCGAGGCCATCGAGTGGGTGTGCACCCGGCACCGTCTGTGGGGTTCGACAGGGATAGCAGGAAGGCCAAGCCCCTTTGCCACCGTTGCCGCAAGGCGGGCAAAGGGGACGCCTATCACGCGTACCGCGACTGCCCTCTTGGTGGGCGCCAGCATTCGTCGGCCACGGCAGCGGCCTTCTGCATTCCTATTGAGAAGGAGGATGCGGAGGGTCTTCACACCCTGGCACTTGTGCAGGTTTTCCAGGAGGCTGCGGATGATGGACCGGAGGCCTTCGCCCGTGCGGCTTCGGCTTATGGTCCCCCCGCTGTGCTTTCCGCGGGCGGGATTGGCGGCATCGACGTGTCGGCCTACGGATTCAGCGTACCGCCTCCGCCATCTGGCGGGACCGACGACGAGGACATCTTGCGGCGGCTTGATGCCCTCACCTCTGAGGCTCAGGCCGCCCAAGAGCAGGTACATTACACTCACGCATCCTTTGTTCCTGGGAGTGCGGTTGAGGAGCATGCATCGGCTCTGGTGTGTGGCCCTGCCGCTGCGGCGGGGATCACACCGGAGGAGCAGGTTCCGGCAGGTGGTGCGGCGGCATCGGCATCCGCCGTGCCGGCCCCTGCTATGCCTGTTTCGCAGGTAGAGGATGTACAGCCCGCGCCAGTTCGATCGGCGCGGGTGACCACCACGGAGGCGACGCACGGTGAGTTCGGAGGCTTCGTGCGGACGGTGAATCACGCCGCTGTCCACCCGTCTGACCTGACAGGCTACGACACCGACGACTACGAGGACTTTGCCGACGGCAGCTTCCGGCTGAAGCCGCGGGGCTCGCCTCCGTCGGCCAATCATGTTTCCGGGCCACCCGTGGGCGAGCAGAGGACCTACGGTTGTGGGAAGCCGCCATGGGGCTTCCCTGCCACGGTTGGTCCGTGGGGCATTCCTTTCCTCCTTTCCCTCGTTCTTTGCATCTCGATCATGGGAGTGGCAGCCGTGCCCGGCGCTCGGTCGGCTACGGAGATGCCTTCGCCTGGTGGTGATCTCGATTGGGAGGCTCCGTCATTTTTCTCTACGAATGATTTTCTTGATCCGGTGATGACGGCTCAAGGTCTCCTATTGCCTGACGATGTGCCACAGCTTCAGCCGCCCGAGCCTCCTGACACTTTGAGCTTTTTAGCATTTCAGGATTTGGCTCAAGCGGATTTGGGTATTGACGTGGCATTCTACTACGGCATGGCCTTACATGAGAGCGGTCCTCTTGATGCGGGGCACTATTATGGAGCTGGTTACTTTACTTCCTACTATGGGATGGACTTCCGTGAGGCCACCGCTGACTACTTTGGTACTGTCGATTGACTTCTTGCTCACTCTGGAGGCACACCGACATGGTGGTGTGCAGAACTCCTGTGACCTCAAAGACTTCTTCAATCTGGTTTATGTTTTGCTTTGACACCTTTATAATCTTCAAGCTGACTTGCTAGCACGGTTCCTTTCACTTGTTTAGCGGTGCCTTAATTGCCCGTATGCTTTTGTTCACGTGCTACCTAGAGGTTTCCAATTTGTGTATCAGAATAGCACAGTTGGATTGGCAGTTAGACTTGTCACCTAGCTAGCTTCTGCCCTAACACTAGCATCTTACATTTTTCTGACTCTCCTAGCCAGTCACCACCCACAGTGCTGGGGTGGTGTGCTGAAATCTGTATAGGCAGCCCTGACTGGGAGTCCCGGTCAGGCCCCTATGACAGATCCCTAGGACCAACAGCACTGGACTGTTGACTGATCTGTAGGTTCGTACTGTGACACACGCTGTGTCACAGGTAGGCTAGACTCCGAGACCGTCCGAGACCGTTCCGGGTATATCTAGCTTAGGGTTTATTTATCTTATACAGTTTATCCACACGAGTACGGGACTTTCTGATATCTAGTGTACTTGGATATTCCGGTAGTGAGTTCGGAGCCTAAGTGTAACGGAAACTCTTTTTGAACATGCAAGTGTGCAACGGTATATTCGTAATATGTAAATTGTTACTTGGGTAATCTTACTGCTTTTGACATAGTGTTCACTTAGATTTGATCGGTTTTCACTTAGTGCGGCCGCGAGTCTAGACAGACGTGCTTGCGACATGTTGAAAACGAAAATGTGAACGTCGGAGTAAGATACGAAGTGATAAATTAACCGGAAAACGTTGGTGAAGATGCGCGGAAAAGTTCCGGGAGATACGTGGCCGCAAATAGATACGTGTGTAGATGCGTTGAAGCGGCAGTCGTTGAAATAGAGATACGTTGAAGATACGGCGCGGCCGAAGATACGAAGATGCGTAGATACGAAGATGCGTAGATACGAAGATGCGAATAGATACGGGAAATAGCTAAGCGCATCGTTCCCGAAAATACGTGGAACAGGCCGATAACCTCACGAAGAGTGTGATATAAGATAGTGATATAAGATAGAGTGTGATATACGAAGAGTGTGATATAGGTATATTCACAACTTCAAGAAACAGTCAGGAACGGGCAAAACGGCTAAGACAATTTGATAACACAATTACTTAGGGTTTTGTGTGTGTCGGATTGTCGGTCGGAAAGCACGTGACAGACTGCAAGTGACACTCGCGGTGAGGGGTGACACAGAAAGGGGGTTGACTGTCAGTGACACAAAGTCACCCCCTTCATGACACTACGCGATCCTTCATTTCTTCGATCCGGGGAGTGAGATCGGACGATCCGCCTCCTGAATGACGGTCATCACCGATGACGGAAGGAAAGTCGGCGATCAACAGCGCGGCGCGTGCATTTTTCCTTACTCTGGAACCCGAGTCTCCGGACCGAAATAGCGCGAATATTACTTAGGGTTTGTAACGCAGATTGAGCTTATCTCTTAAACGTTTCCGAGTTAACCCTCTATGGAGGGTTAAGATTTCATATCGGTCAACGGTGTAGATTGCACTTCTCGACAAGGTTCGGGTACATATAGCCAGGAATGGCATACCACCCACGCGTGGGTGGGGGCGGACAGAAACGCGGAACAGTGGTTAGCTCGTTTCCCATAAGCTTTTTGGGCACCCAAGCCCGAGGTCCCGGGATCGAGCCCCGCAGTTGACAAATTGAGCTTACGGAATTCGTGACGCAATCGTGGGGCGTTCATGCATACCCTGGCTCATTTTGGGGGTTTTGACATATATTTTGGGGGGGCAAGGTATGGTGTTATTTAATTCGCATCTTGCGGGGCTATATGGCGGTCAAAGGGTATGTCATACCCCGTATGACACGGGTATGACATGGTGTCATACACATGTCATACCATCTTTCATCGCCTTGTACACCCCGGAAATAGCTAGAATGAAGGGCCCATGGGGCGGGGGTCCACATGGGCACTCTAATCTATCGTTCTGATGTCAGGGTGCACGGTCCTCGCCAAATGCATGCCTCCCATGAGCTGAGATCGAAAGTGAGCCCACTTCGGACTCCAAATTTTGAGGGGTGGTGCACATGGAGTGGATGATATCGGCGACTTGACCGGAGCGATGGGCGCTTTTTCACTTCGAGTACCTTTTGGGACACTCGAATAAAGTCGCTTTAGCCGCTCGGTCCCAAATTTAAAGTGGAAAAAGAAAAATTCGCCGAAACACAAAATATTCAGTTAACCCTCCGCACCCTCGAATTTCGGGTGGACTTCAACGTGGTTTCAAGGCAGTTGTGGCGCATTTTGAAGCGTGGAATATGGATTTCGTCGCCCACCGATAGGACCAAAGAAAATT
>LGRX02034668.1:0-47983 GCA_001247695.2 Cymbomonas tetramitiformis
TTGTATTTAACTCAGGATGGATTTTCTTTTAATCATTTAACAACACACTCGCATACTTTCTCACCTTACAATACATTCATAGTTAATTACACCGCCATACGGTTCACACACTTTTCATGAAATTGTAGGATGCTCTACGACGTCAGCCCATCAATTATTTACTTTACTAGGGCAATTTTGCTTGTGTTCATGGGTAGAGGGAATCTCGCCCAACCCTGCCTTTCTGCATGCAACGCACATCTTTCGTACGCCTTTCCCACCTTTTGCGATCGGGGGGGCGATGGTGCCCACATTCACCTCGAATGGCTTTGGGGTTGCCTCATTGTACTGGACGTGTTGTCGGAGAAGAGAAGCTTGGCTTTGAACCTGTGGCACATCCACTTGTGTTACAAAAGATGCATTGTCACCGCTGGCATGTGATGTTGCCGCTGGTGATGCTGCAACGAGATGACGCATCGTCAATTGCTTTTCGAATTCACGCAAATATGCTGGCGTGATGAGTGGCACTCCTCCATGTGCTAGCGCATTTGATGAGCGCCTTTCAGTTAATAGCATGTTCCACTCTTTGACAAATAAGTTCAGATCAATGCCGCCATTTGCTTTCATGATGCTCTTCTCTCGTTTGCTCCGAATTTCAAAGTAGAATTCCACGGCTGCTGAATTTTCAATTTCAATGGGCCTGACCAATGTGCTCACATGCTGTGGAACGCCACCTGCTCCGGCACTTTGAGAAGTACCTACCTCAGCTTGAGCCGCATCTTGCCTACGACGCTTAGTTGAGGCTCGCACACCTTTCACCGTGCTGGGGTAGGTGGGGGCATTTGCTGTCTTAGCTCGCGGCTGCGGCTGCCAAGGAGGCTGCGACGGCTGGAGACCGCCAGGAGGCGTCTGCTGCTGGAGCTGCTGTTCCTGCTGTTGCCGATGCTCCTGCGGAGGTGAGAGCACCTGCTGCGGCCGCAAGGGAGGCTGCGACGGCTGGAGACCGCCCGGAGGCATCTGTTGCTGGAGCTGTTGTTCCTGCTGTTGCCGATGCTCCCGCGGAGGTGAGAGCACCTGCTGCGGCCGCAAGGGAGGCTGCGACGGCTGGAGACCGCCCGGAGGCATCTGCTGCTGGAGCTCCTGTTGTGGATGCTCTTGCGGAGGTGAGAGCACCTGCTGCGGCCGCAAGGGAGGCTGCGACGGCTGGAGACCGCCAGGAGGCGTCTGCTGCTGGAGCTGTTGTTGCTGATGCTCCTGCGGAGGTGAGAGCACCTTTTGCGGCCGCAAGGGAGGCTGCGTCGGCTGGAGACCACCAGGAGGCATCTGCTGCTGGAGCTGCTGTTGTTGATGCTCCTGCGGAGGTGAGAGCACCTGCTGCGGCCGCGAGGGAGGCTGCGACGGTTGGAGACCGCCCGGAGGCGTCTGCTGCTGGAGCTGCTGCTCCTGCTGTTGCCGATGCTCCTGCGGAGGTGAGAGCACCTGCTGCGGCCGCGAGGGAGGCTGCGACGGCTGGAGACCGCCCGGAGGCATCTGCTGCTGGAGTTGTTGTTCCTGCTGTTGCTGATGCTCCTGCGGAGGTGAGAGCACCTGCTGCGGCCGCAAGGGAGGCTGCGACGGCTGGAGACCGCCAAAAGGCGCCTGCTGCTGGAGCTGCTGTTCCTGCTGGTGCTGATGGTGCGGAGCTTGTGCATGCTCGAAGCCTTGCACTTGCTCTTGTTGCTCCTGTGGGGGCTGTGACAAAGACGCTGGAATCATAATTGCTGCTTGCGCACAAGGAGTGGGTGATGGTGATGCCATAGCTTGCTGTGGGTGAGAGACAAGTGCCTCCATCTTAGTCTGCATGGCCTCACGGTGCGCCTCAAGGGCATCGGTTTGATCTTGCGTCACACCACGTAGAGCCACACTGTCCAATGAAGACTGCAAATCGTAAAACCATTCATCGACATCGTCGCCATCTCCTTCGAGATCCTCTCGTACAGCGACATCATCACCATCATCATCATTGGCCGCGTTATTATCATCGACACCTTCGGCATCTTCATTTCGTCCATCCTCAGCTGCCATGGGAGCCTGAGTGGGAATGGTGACCTCCAGTGCCTTGATTCCAAGCTTATACTTGGGTTTCCTGTACATATCACCGAAACCCAAGTGAAAGGGTATAAAACGCCATAGAGGCCCGGTGATGGGGAATGAAGGAACAGCGATAGAGACCTGATGACGGACTTTGAGGGACAGCCATAGCGGCCTTATGATGGAGTGTGAGGGACAGCCATAGAGGCCCGGTGATGGAGTGTGAAGGAAGAGCTCAAGAAGCCCGGTGATGGGATGTGAGGGACGGCCGTAGAGGCCCGGTGATGGGGTGTGAGAGGTAATGGCCATTCGGTGATGGGTGCAAAGGAGGGGCATGCTTGCAGGTGTGGTGATGGGGTGAGGCAGCTGTCAGAGCCCGGTGACGGACATTGAGGACAGCCATAGAGGCTCGGTGATGGGTGTGAGGGGTAGCCATTTAGGCCGATGATTGGGTGTGAGGGACAAACCATAGAGGCCGGGTGATGGGTGTGAGGGGCAGCCATAAATTTCGGGTGATGGGGTGGGGGGCAGCCATAGGAGGCCCGGTGATGGGGTGAGGGCGGCCATCGAGGCCCGGGTGATGGGTGTGAGGGCAGCCATAGAGGCCCGGTGATGGGGTGTGAGAGACAGGTCATAGAGGCCGGGTGATGGGGTGTGAGGGGCAGCTATTTTGGCCCGGTGATGGGATGTGAGGGGCAGCCATAGAGGCCCGGTGACGGACATTGATGGACAACCATTAAGCCCCTGAAAGATAGGCAAAGAGTGGGATGCTTGTGTTGAGGCCCGGCATGGGTGAGGGGCAGCCATTGTAGTCTGATAATGGGTGAGGGAATCATCGAGGCCCGGTGATGTAGTGTGTGGGGTGCTTCATAGAGTCCTGCATGGACTTAGGGGGCAGCCATAAGGGCCCAGGATGGGGGTGTGAGGGGCAGCCATTGAGTCCCGGTGATGGACTCAGGGGGGCAGCCATAGAGGCACGGTGATGGGGTGTGAGGGGCAGTTATAGAGGCCTGGTGAGAAAATTTGAATGCTGTGAATATTTCCTAGTGATGTGGTTCAGGGCCGGTGATTGGCAAGCACGCCAATCAAGACTTACCCGGTGGGTGGCTCCCATTCTTGCAGTGCAGTGTCTTTGTACCCAAAGTGCACATATCGCTGCTTGAGCTTATCCACCAGCTTGAAATTGTAGTGGCCAAAGTTCGGTCCATTCCGATGCTCTATCTGGCGTTGGTGATTGCGGCGGGCGACGCTGTGCAGCAATCGGCGATGCGCTTTCTTTAGTCCAGTGCGCCCACGTTGAAAGACATGATGGTCCTTTGGATTGGACCCTTCACACTTATTTGTGCCCCGCCGTGACACCCAATGGGGCTTTTCTGCAGTACCAATATTCGTGTACATCGGTTCACCTTCTGGATCTGCGACCTCTCCAGCATCGATCCAGTTGCATATCCTCCCCACAACCTCCGTAGTCGATGTTGTACATAATGCTGTACCATCCAAAGGATTGATGCAATGCTTCTGCACACACACACAAACGCATGATGATGCCAACCAAATAATGTGGGTGGCCAAGAGAATAGTACTTAGAATGATGTTTAGATTCATCAAAGATTCATCCGACGAATATGCCTGTATATATATGTGTGTGTCGTACCTGGATCCATTGCATCTGCGTTTTGAAGCGCTCGGTGAGGTTCTCCCCGCTGACGTATGCTCTCACTTCGCCACGCCGTCGTGCTTCTTTGACAGCTTTAGCAGTCATCTCTTTCCCCTTCTGATCACACTTAGCCTTGTATGCAATCTTATCTTCAGGGTCTAGTTGGTAGAATGTTAAAGACAATGCAGTGCTAAGCATCGGACGCAGGACATGCCCCGGTGTAGTCGATTCCACAACTAACTGCATGATATGGAAAATGTCTCTCAAGGCGTACTTCGCACCCAATTTGTTGCGAACCGTTGTGCAAGATCCTGCAGCATTGTCTGTGGAAACTATTCCAATTTCACCCAAACGCTCCTTCAGATCGGAGAGAATGGTGCCCTCGTCCAAAGAAGTGGATTGAACGAAGAAGAATCCCACATACTCTCCAGTGCGTGCATCTACGATCTTCAAAAGAGCGATGAAGGCAGGGGTTCGGCCAAGTGCAATATACTTGCACAAAAGGAATGTGTGATCAAGTTGTAGGTCGACTGCTTTGACACGCTCTACAAGAAGCTCGAGGTAGTCTTCTAATGAATCATCCTGTACGTAAACAAATACGCCCACGACATAGAATGTTCTTTATAGACGACCACTAAATATGAGGTGTTGAAAAACAAGGGGCGATAAGCAGTGAAAAAATGTTGAGACCCGATGATGGGGTATTGGGGGCAGCGATTGAGATAAATAAGTGTAGGAAACCACATCTGAGACGCGGTGAAGGACTGACTGTGCGAGCCAACCATAGAGGCCCGGTGGCGGGGGGTAAAGGGCAGGCATTGAGGCCCGGTGGTGGACTTTGTGGGGCAGCCATAGAGGCCCGGTGATGGGCTGTGAGGGGTAGGCATAGAGGCCCGGTGATGGACACAAAGGGGCAGCCATAGAGGCCCGGTGATGGGGTGTGAGGGGCAGCCATAAAGGCGCAGTGATGAGTGTGAGGACAGCCATTGAGGCCAGTGATGGGGTGTGAGGGGCAGCCATAGAGGCCCCAGTGATGGGATGTGAGGGAGGCAGCCACCCAGGGCCCAGTGATGGGGTGTGAGGGCAGCCATAAAGAAAGCGCAGTGAGGGGCTCAGGGTCAGCGATAGAGGCCCGGTGATGGGGTGTGAGGGGGCAGCCATAGAGAGCACATTGATGGGGTGTGAGGGCAGCCATGAGGCCCGGTGATGGGGTATGAGGGCATCGATAGGAGGCGGTGATGGGGTGGAGGGGCAGCCATGAGAGGCCCGGTGATAGGGTGTGAGGGCATCGATAGAGGCCCGGTGATGAGTGCGAGGGCAGCCATAGGGACGGTGATGGGGTGTGAGGGGCAGCCATTTAGGCCCGGTGATGGGGTGTGAGGGCAGCCATAGAGGCCCAGTGATGGGGTGAGGGCAGCCATAAAGGCACAGTGAGGGGCTCAGGGGACAGCGATAGAGGCCCGGTGATGGGGTGTGAGGGGCAGCCATAGAGGCACGGTGATGGGGTGTGAGGGGCAGCCATAGAGGCCCGGTGATGGGGTATGAGGGGCATCGATGAGAGGCCCGGTGATGGGGTGTGAGGGGCAGCCATAGAGGCCCGGTGATGGGGTGTGAGGGGGCATCGATAGAGGCCCGGTGATGGGGTGTGAGGGGCAGCCATAGAGGCCCGATGATGGGGTGAGGGCAGCCATTTAGGCGAGAGTGATGGGGTGTGAGGGCAGCCATAAAGGCGCAGTGAGGAGCTCTGGTGACAGCAGTGAGGCCCGGCGGTGGGGTGTGAGGGGTAGCCATAGAGGCACGGTGAGGGGCTCTGGGGGACAGCAATAGATCCCCGGTGATGGGGTGTGAGGGACAGCCATAGAGGCCCACGGATGGGAGTCTGAGGGGCAGCCATAGAGGCATTTTAAAACATTTAGGGAAGGAATACCTCCCACATGTCGTCGACCATATTGGACAAGTATGAGCGAGATGGTAACTTCGGAGCATGACTGGTGGCTTCATCAAAGCTGGGGAACTGTGGCGGAATCGGAGGAAGCTTTGCTGCGGACGGGTCGAATGGAGATTGCCGTTTTCCAGTGAGTTTCATCTCCTGTAGCTTGTTGATGACGGCGTTGAAGTCGCAGTATATCAAGTCTTTCTCATGGTGCCGTTCTCGATGCAGCTCGTGTATCATGGCCACTGAACAGTGCATACATATGCCCACCAATCAATAGGTGCGCATCGATATGGTTCTTGATTCCTTTATAAAGCTTCTAAATGCGACATACAGGATTCAATGCATCGCTCACCGATATCGGTTTCCGATTGGCCCGTGACGGTGTTCCGATGAAATATCTTGATCACATTGTCGTGCAACCCATTCCTCGGTGACATTGTGAACCTTAGTTCAAGCTGAAAATATACACAGACTCGTTAAATCATTTGTTTGAGCCGGTGCAACTATGAGGAATGGCAAATCATCTGTCTAAGTGGATGCTGCTAACTATGCACAGATCTTTTACCCGTGCTTGTGCGAGAGGCATACCTAATTGCTCACATGAAAAATATTTGATGTGCGCGCATCAACGTGGACTACGTATTACGTTAGCGATCGTCGATAATCTGAAGTGAACAAGTTCAGAACTAGTCGGCAAAATTAGCACACCTGCATAAACTCTGGTA
Organism: Cymbomonas tetramitiformis; assembly: GCA_001247695.2. Classification (NCBI taxonomy): domain Eukaryota; kingdom Viridiplantae; phylum Chlorophyta; class Pyramimonadophyceae; order Pyramimonadales; family Pyramimonadaceae; genus Cymbomonas; species Cymbomonas tetramitiformis. The sequence continues at coordinate 6,368 of LGRX02034668.1, forward strand.
ATTGGCTCACAATGCCAGGGTGATGTGCAGCAAAGTTGGAGGTTTTCCCCTCCCCCCTTGTCTTCTTATAATCACAATCGCCACACCTGGTCGATTCACCCGATAGATTCACATATGAGCATACATAAATGCTACTTTGTCATCATGTAGTTGGACGGGATGTCTTGCGAACAGAGGTATCTAAACACACCGTAGATCAAGTTACAATAGACTGATGATGTTGGTATTAGATACTATATGCAATTAAGCCACGGTGATATGTCGATAGACTATGGTGAAGTTATTCGGTGTGAAACCACAAATATCACTCGCATTCAATTAGAACATGCAGCCTATTATCAATATAACACGTCTGGGATCGCACCGAAACATCCGTGAAAAAACGTAGCACTTGTGATCGAGTTTATGATACACCTTGAGGTAAGGTGCCCACCCATTGTGACGCACGTGATCGGACTTGTTACATTTTGGGCATCGGAGGCGAGGAATCTTGTCGGCACCGTGGAACTCAAAGGGCGCAACCACTGTCACCTTCCTGATCAAGTAGTCATCTGGCGATCGTATGCTGTCCGACAAGGTTGGAAGCATGTTCCTAAACTTGTAGTCCTTCCATATCTGCATACAACAATGGAACCGAGTCTCAGTGATGGGGTGTGATGGGCAACCAACTAGGGTTGGTGCTGGGGTGTGAGGGGCAGCCATAGAGGCCCGGTGACGGACATTGATGGACAACCATTAAGCCCCGATGATGGGGTGTAAGGGGCATTCATAGAGGCCCGGTGATGGGGTGTGATGGACTCAGGGGGGCAGCCATCAAAATCAGGTGATGGGGTGTGAGAAAAGCCATTGAGGCCCGGTGGTGGGGTGTGAGGGGCAGCCATAGGCAGCCATAAAGGCCCGGTGATGGGGTGAGGGGCGGCCATCGAGGCCCGGTAATAAGGGTATTAGGGCAGCCATAGAGGCCCGGTGATGGCCAGAGAGGCAGCCATCGAGGCCCGTTGATGAGATATTAGCAAGCCAAGCAAGGCCCGGGTGATGGGTGTGAGGAGCCTATGAGGCCTGGTGATAGGTGTGATATAGCCATAGAGGCCCGGGTGATGGGGTGTGAGGGCAGCCATCGAGGCCCGGGTGATGGGGTGAGGGGCAAAGCCATTTTGGCCCGGTGATGGGGTGTGAGGAACTGCCATTTAGGCCCGGTGATGACCTGAGGGTGGCAGCCATAGAGCCCCGATGATGGGGTGTGAGGATTAGCCATAGAGGCCCGATGATGGGTGGTAATGGACTCAGAGGGGCAGCCATAGCGGCTCGGTGATGGGGTGTGAGGGGCAGCCATCAAGGCCCGGTGATGGGATATTAGGGGCAGCCATAGAGGCCCGGTGATGGGTGTGAGGAACAGCCATAGAGGCCCGGTGATGCGGTGTGAGGGGCAGCCATAGAGGCCCGGTGATGCGGTGTGAGAAGCAGCAATAGAGGCCCGGGATGATGGGGGTGAGGGGCAGCCATCGAGGCCCGGTGATGGGGTGAGGGGCAGCCATAGAGGCCCGGTGATGGGGTGTGAGGGGCCATTGTAGCCCGGTGATGGGGTGTATTAGGGACAGCCATAGAGGCCCGGTGATGGGGTGTGAGGCACAGCAATAGAGGCCCGATGATGGGGTGTGAGGAGCAGCCATAGAGGCCTGATGATGGGGTGTCATGGACTCAAGGGGGCAGCCATAGAGGCCCGGTGATGGGGTGTGAAGGACAGCCATTGAAGCCCGGTGATGGGGTGTGAGGCACAGCAATAGAGGCCCGGTGATGGGGTGTGAGGGGCAGCCATAGACGCATAGAGTCCCGGTGATGGACTTAGGGGGGCAGCCATAGATGCCCGGTGATGGGGTATTAGGGACAGCCATAGAGTCCCCGTGGTGGACTCAGGGGGGCAGCCATCGAGGCCCGTTGATGGGGTATTAGGGCAGCCATTGAGGCCCGGTGGATGGGGGTGTGAGGAGGCCATAGAGGCCCGGTGATGGGTGTGAGGAGCAGCCATAGAGGCCCGGTGATGGGGTGTGAGGGGCAGCCATCGAGGCCCGGTGATGGGGTGTGAGGGGCAGCCATTTTGGCCCGGTGATGGGGTGTGAGGAACCGCCATTTAGGCCCGGTGATGAACTGAGGGTGGCAGCCATAGAGCCCCGATGATGGGGTGTGAGGATTAGCCATAGAGGCCCGATGATGGGTGGTAATGGACTCAGAGGGGCAGCCATAGCGGCTCGGTGATGGGGTGTGAGGGGCAGCCATCAAGGCCCGGTGATGGGATATTAGGGGCAGCCAGAGGCCCGGTGATGGGGTGAGAGGAACAGCCATAGAGGCCCGGTGATGCGGTGTGAGGGGCAGCCATATAGGCCCGGTGATGCGGTGTGAGAAGCAGCAATAGAGGCCCGATGATGGGGTGTGAGGGGCAGCCATCGAGGCCCGGTGATGGGGTGTGAGGGGCAGCCATAGAGTCCCGGTGATGGGGTGTGAGGAGCATGATTTGGAAGCCCAGTGATGGGAGTATTAGGGACAGCCATAGAGGCCCGGTGATGGGGTGTGAGGCACAGCAATAGAGGCCCGATGATGGGGTGTGAGGAGCAGCCATAGAGGCCTGATGATGGGGTGTCATGGACTCAAGGGGGCAGCCATAGAGGCCCGGTGATGGGGTGTGAAGGACAGCCATTGAAGCCCGGTGATGGGGTGTGAGGCACAGCAATAGAGGCCCGGTGATGGGGTGTGAGGGGCAGCCATAGACGCATAGAGTCCCGGTGATGGACTTAGGGGGGCAGCCATAGATGCCCGGTGATGGGGTGTGAGGGGCAGCCATAGAGTCCCCGTGGTGGACTCAGGGGGGCAGCCATCGAGGCCCGTTGATGGGGTATTAGGGGCAGCCATTGAGGCCCGGTGATGGGGTGTGAGGAGCAGCCATCGAGGCCCGGTAATGGGGTGTAATGGACTCAGGGGGGCAGCCATAGAGCCCGGTGATGGTGTGTGAGGGGCAGCCATAGAGGCCCGGTAGTGGGGTGTGAGGGACACCCATCGAGGCCCGGTGATGGGGTGTGAGGGGCAGCCATAGAGTCCCCGTGGCGGACTCAGGGGGGCAGCCATCGAGGCCCGTTGATAGGGTATTAGGGGCAGCCATTTAGGCCCGGTGATGGGGTGTGAGGGACAGCCATTGAGGCCCGGTGATGGGGTGTGAGGGGTGCAGCCAGAGGCCCATGATGGATCGAGGGGGCAAAACATAGAGGCCCGGTGATGGGGTGTGAGCGGCAGCCATAGATTCCCGGTGATGGACTCAGGGGGGCAGCCATAGAGGCCTGGTGATGGGGTATTAGGGACAGCCATTTTGGCCCGTTGATGGGGTGTGAGGTGCAGCCATAAATTTATAGATCAGGGATAGCCAACAATGGGCAGTGAGTGAGGCTTAGTGACACGCAGCAATGGGCAGCAAATTAGGCTATGTGATTGATTGTGATGGGCAATGAATGAGAGCCTGTGGTCGCGTGTGCTTGGCAATGCATGTGGGTGCGTGTGATGTGGTGCGTTGGGGGGCATTCAGTGATAGCGCCTGCGATAGGCTGCAATAGGCTGTGAGTAAGGCTCAGTGATAGCCACCTATGAGCAGTGAATAGGGATCGGTAATCGCGTGTGATGGACACTACGAGAGGGCCTGTGATCGGGTGAGATGGGCTGCGAGTGAAGGCCAGTGATAGGCTGCAATGGATAGTGAGTGAGGCTCGGGTGAGGGGGGACATGTCGGCCTGTGATGAAGGTGCATAGGCACCGGTGCATGTCAGTGAACGGGGCCATCAGATAAACAATCAAGAGCAATGCACGAGGGTCGATTGAAATAATGATGTTGAACCTAAATATGAAGGGTGTGATAAACCTTCATTCGTGGGCAACAGGCTTACTCACCTTTGTATCAAGAGGCGCAGTGCGTTCACCATTATATATGCTCGGTAGCGTTGTCTTGACGGCGTTGTGCACTTTTGTCAACATGACGTGCTTTCTGATGAGTAAAGGTGACCCATCTTTGTCAAGCTCCACATCGTCCTCACCATCGGGTCCTATCACAAACCCCACGCACAAGAAGTCTATGAAGGCCGAAACCAGCCAGCTTGAGATCAACACATCGAAGCATCATACCTGGAAGGGGGGAGAAAACCAGGGTGTCTCTAATGTGTTTATTTCATGGGATGATCACAAGTGTTTGAAAAACTGGATATGCTAGAGACTTGCCCGCAACGCGCCATCAAAGACGAAATTGACACATGCTTGACACACCACAAGCTACGACAAGCTCGCGAGCACTCACCCATCAAACCTGTGGCGTCCGTTATCGACAAAAGCGAATGTGTTTTGGGGTACAAAGTGGTGGAATTGTTTTTAAAGCCAAAGTGGACGCAGCGCTTGAGTTTAAATGCAATGTTATACAGATGCAGTGTTACCTGCCAAGGGCTCATTTTCCGCCGTCGAGGACATTGTGCTCTTCCCGTTCGTTACCTGAAGTATGCAGAAAGCACCCAATTCCGTGCGGTCACGTGAGAACGCTCATATATCAACAACGCCAACCAAAGAAAACAACAATACATACATCGCGTTGCTGTTAGGTCTAGAAGCAACGGGTATTATGCTCAGGTTCGTGAATGCATCCCGGGTATTTGTGGCTCCACTTACATATACAATCTAGTCGCGTAGAGAAGTGAACTAAGTGACGTTGAAGAAAAAGCTAAGCAGAAGGCCCTGCAAAAGAAACACGTAAATGCTTAGTCTGAAAACTTAAGTACATGCTGCGTGTCTCTCAGGCAGCACAACCGTTTCAAACACTGGTAGTAATGAAGCGTTAGGAACGTAAGTCAGAGCTCACGCAATCATTCAGGGGCAGATCTCCGTACCGTCTGACTAGAGTACTTCGCGTGGATAAATACGGTGTGAGCGCGGTTTCATTCCCTCAAAAGAATCCAAGTCGAAGGCCTGAGTGTCCACCACGCAGACGGGGAAAAGTAAATAAATGAAAAGATACGCTGTTAACTATCCTATATCATCCGTTTCAGAGATCGACAGTCAGAACTTTGTTTTGTGACGAAAGCCGGGACCAAGAACGAACGCACCTGTGTGATATATCCACTTGGCTGATCAAACGAAGCCAGCGAACCTCGTAACCCATCGCAAGAGCGTTCGGAGCGTTCAGACCACGGTACCCACAGAAATGGCAATGATAACGCACAGGCCACACGGGGGAGATGATGTTCAGCAAAATCATTAGACCCTTCTCGATCCGCCGAGAAGGTGTCACAGGTCCTGTACTCTTCAAAACGAAGTGCAGTTCTGAAAAGGACACATGGTTAGAAACCCGAATTTTTTTTCTTGTTTCGCTCTCACGTCAATTCCACGTGCCACTAGCCTGACTATTTCTCCAAGATGACATTCGCTTTGGTCGGCCCGGTTCCGAGCCAATGGAACAGGCGCAAGTTACTCAAAGTGGGGAAGCCCAGAGTAACTTAACGTGATCTAATTGGAGGGGAAAGGAGTAAGCTGTGCCATGCTACTAGGCGGCCTCGGTCTACTTTTTTTTGCATGGCATACACATTAGGGGTGCCCAACTGAAGTTGAGCCGTCCAATGTTTTCAGATCGGGAACATCGGAAGGTCCGAAGAGATTCGTGGGGAGCACAAAGGAATGTATCGTATTTTGATCTCTGGAATCGTATATGGACTGTCGGATTCAGAGATTTTCCACTGTTAAAATTGAACGGACCAGTTTAAGTTGGGCAGCTGTAATACACATGGCATTGCCTGCCATGCCAATGCCATGCCATGCCAGATGCCATTCGATTTCGATCTACCGATGACTCCTCATGTCGACACTCGATATAAATCGATTGGAGACAGTCGAGTGACCCGAGTGAGATCGAATAACGAATTTCATCGGACTTTCAATACTTACAGTCGAGTGACACAGTAGTAATAAAGTACAAGCGAACGGAAGGGAAACTTTCACCTCCTCGCTCCTGCTCACCTCGACCTGCATGAAATCTTGGTTCAGACACGAATCTGGAACTTGCCACAAGATTGTACGTTGTCTTTCTTGGACCTGTCAAGCAAAGGGAGAGTAGGGAAAAGAAGCGTGTTATGTCTCTTCTATAAGGCCACAATTTCCGCTCACGAAATGATCATTCGACTAGATACCTACAGCTTCACATAGCCTTCTGGTTCGATTTGCCTTCACGCATCTGTTTTTTGTGAAACTGGAGGTAGGTGAAATAGGAGCACCTCCGTGGGAAGAACAGCTGTCGTCTTCACTTCCGTGCCCCAAGATTCGTTACCAGCGATACCTCCAGACGTATTCATTTTGGACACAGCGGAGGAGATATTTCCTTATTACCTTCGCGAAATGGTTGAGGGAGCACCAGCCGAGACTGGCGACCGTATCCAAATCCCAGATCTCCTCTCCTCACTCCGTGCATACCCTTTCAATTTGTAGCCTCCGAACATGGTCATGTAAGCGAAGATAATGCATGTGATCATTGTGTATACTGATATCACGGCGTTTTGAAACCCGTGTCGACAACGGTTTTACTTGGAGGAAGAGAGTTTAGACAGCTACTTGTGATGCCATATGCATACCCTATGTGTGATGCCATATGCATACCCTACCCGACTGCTCCTTTAACACCTGCAGTCACCACGCTTTTCGAGAAAGCTACCTTAAGCACTGAAGATCACGACGCCAATTTACAGGTGCGCTTTAACCATTGTTATCTCTGTGCCGCGCTTGACAGGTGCCGTGTCGGTAATGCTGTCCGCGAGGACTTGAACACCCTGACACATGCTGTCCGCGAGGACTTGAACGCCCTGACACGTGCTGCCTCTGTTGCCCCCCGCGAGACACTAGTTTTTGAATTGCTTCTAAAAACACTTCACGAAGCCTTGGCAAAAAAACTGTTTATTCAGCGTGTGTCCACTACATCCCCCGCGGGCTATTCCCCTCAGGGTTCCGCTGAACAAAACCTCGGCGCAACGTTCCAAGCCAGCAACACTCAAGGCGTTCAGACGCAGCCAATTCTTGAATTCTCTAACCCGTATCCGCCCACGGAGGTGATGTACACTGCAGGTAAAATCCCAATATATCAGTTTCAACTACGTACAGTTGGCCCGTCCACTGTGCCATCGACGTCATACGCACTTCGTTTACTTTAGTTTGTTCGTTTGGTACTGTGGGCCGACATCGTGTCGAAAAGTGTGATTAGGCGTCTCGTCTACTCTGTTGCCTCTTCTCGTTCAGGCTACAACGGGATGCAACAAGGTGTGGTGAATCCTCCGTGGCAGCAGGTGATTAAGCTCGCGGCTTCACTGCAGCGTGAATCCTCCTGCCTCGATATCCCTCCACCGAAAATACTTTGGCACTGTCCTCTTCAGTGCCTGCCCGCGAATTTTGCCTAGAAGTGCTGCGCCTAAGTAAAAATGACTCATCATGCTCGTGCCACTTGTCGTGCAGCCTTCCCCCGCTGTCGTTTACCACGATCCAGCGGCAGTGTACACGGTGCCGGGGATCGACGGTGGGGTGTTTTCGGATGCCATGCCAGGCTACCTGCTTTCTGAGGTGCTCCTGGCCCTGCGCCTCGCTCCGCAGCCCCGAGGTCACGTGTGTGATCCTGTATGCGCCCCATAGCCATAAGATCGTGCAGATTCCACACACCCACACTCGTAGGCAGGCTTCAGGTTTCTTCCGCGCTTATATGACTGCGAACTGTCGCACGACTCTTTGCCCACGACTGCGCGTTTGAACTTTGGCCACAGCCATTTGCTGCGGGCCTCGCCTCACCTCGCTGGGCACTCACGTGAAAGACACGTCGTTCCCATCACCTGACTCGGGCCACCTCTGACCCCTGCACCCGTTGACAGCAGCAGTACGGATATCAACCGGCGGCTCGGGTAGGACCCGATCAAGATTCTTTCTATCAGTCCGTTCCTATTCACCACCGAGGTGAGCGGCTCTAATGCACCACGCCCGCCTCTCTTCCACCTCTGCCGCCGGCCGGGATCAGGTGGTGGAGCTTATCCACCGCTGCGGCCGGCCGGGAGCAGGTGGTGGAGCTTATCCACCGCTGCGGCCGGCCGGGAGCAGGTGGTGGAGCTTATCCACCGCTGCGGCCGGCCGGGAGCAGGTGGCGGAGCTTATCCACCGCTGCGGCCGGCCGGGAGCAGGTGGCGATGCTTATCCACCGCTGCGGCCGGCCGGGAGCAGGTGGCGGAGCTTATCCACCGCTGCGGCCGGCCGGGAGCAGGTGGTGGAGCTTATCCACCGCTGCGGCCGGCCGGGAGCAGGTGGCGGAGCTTATCCACCGCTGCGGCCGGCCGGGAGCCGGTGGCGGAGGTGCTCCTGAATGCGGTGCTCCTGAACTGTTCCACATCCGAAAGCACTTCATTCGGCTGACCCCCTGGTCACTCGTCACTACCTAAGCTGCCCGGTCCAGGGTGACCCCGATACCCCCGGCCACGACCCATGCGCATGGCCCTGCCCCCCTGTGTCACTGCAGAAGGAGAGGCTGAGGCTCAAGTGAAGGAGCTAGGAGCGTCTCTGCAGCCCTCAGGAAACGGAGCTACTTGTGTCAGCGGTGTACGTTGGTCGTCTCAGTGCCCTGACGATGACCTGCGCCGGCTCTCGGGACGCAGGCGCCGTGTATCCGCCAGCTATGTATCCAGGCCTGTCGCCGTTCACCTCCCACGCTCAGGTGCCCGGCACATCAGAGTTACCGCCTGGATTTCCTCAACCGGATGGCAGCGGGCAGGTGAGAAAGGCACTGTCGCCTTTGTGGGTAGGCGGGCAGAATGACTCCCCTCTCCAACGTTGGGCACTCAGCGAGTCTGTGTGCTGTGGCAAGGATTGCATGCATTGCCGCTACGTCGCACGAGTGTCTCTTGTTGTTTGCGTTGCGCCACGACCAGCTGGGACCCACCAAGCCGTCGGCCGTGCTCGTATTGTCTGGGCTCCTTCACCTCTCTCGCCCGCTCTCTCCCGCTGGCCTTGCCGGCCAGCACGCCCCTGCAGCTCTCTCCCGCTGTGCTTGCCGGCCAGCACGCCCCTGCAGCTCTCTCCCGCTGCCCTCGCCGGCGAGCACGCCCCTGCAGCTCTCCCCCGCTGTGCTTGCCGGCGAGCACGCCCCTGCAGCTCTCTCCCGCTGTCCTTGCCGGCGAGCACGCCCCTGCAGCTCTCTCCCGCTGTGCTTGCCGGCGAGCACGCCCCTGCAGCTCTCTCCCGCTGTGCTTGCCGGCCAGCATGCCCCTGCAGCTCTCTCCCGCTGTCCTCGCCGGCCATCACGCCCCTGCAGCTATCTCCCGCTGTCCTTGCCGGCCAGCACGCCCCTGCAGCTCTCTCCCGCTGTCCTTGTGGGCGAGCACGCCCCTGCAGCTATCTCCCGCTGTCCTTGCCGGCCAGCACGCCCCTGCAGCTCTCTCCCGCTGTCCTTGCCGGCCAGCACGCCCCTGCAGCTGGAATGCTTGGGTTTGAGGGGTGGCGAGGGGGAGTGGGGTGCGGATCGCAGGTGTTGCCGAGACCCTTGGAGAGGATGCAATCGTCCGAGCCCAAAGTGGCACTCCCACATGGCTACGGAGATCGGAGAGCTGGGCCACCCCCGATGTCTCACCAACTACCCATGGGCATGACGGGTACTATGACGCCGATGTTGGTGCAGGGCCACCTTCCTACCGGCTTCTCTCACCCAGCGATGGTTCCGATGCATCCTGATGGTGTGTCCACCCGCTCTCTGGTCCTCAGGGGGGCATGAGGTGGGGTGTTGACGGGCCCAGTGGGCCGTCAGGACGTGCAAGGCGGCATGAGGTGGGGTGCAGACGGGCCCAGTGGCCTGAAGGGACGTGCAGGGGGCCTTGAGGCGAGATATCCATAGTTTCTTGTTGGCCCCAGGCCTGCCCTTTGCCTCCGGGTTGCATGCATTATATGCAGTGGGCCTAATGGCTGGGAGCTGGGGCTTGTGGGAGGGTGGAGGGGTGCAGCGGCGATGGGCATGGAGGCAATGCCAATGATGTTGCCACCCCGTGCGCAGGGCGGCCTCGCCCCGCCGGGAAGGGTGCCACTTGCGCCGCACATGCTGGGCAGAGGCCTGCACAGGGGGCTACTGGGGGTTGGTCGGGATGGGATGCCCCTTGGGGGTGGGCGGGGCGTCAGCACAGGTGTGCTGCATCCAGTCCGCGGCAAGGGCGCAGGAGGAGGGCGCGGGCAGGGTGCTCGGGGCGGCAAGCGAAAGGGAAGCGCCGGGGCTGAGGAGATGGTGGGCAAGGCTCGGGGCGCTCCTCGTGGAGCAAGCAGTGGGGGTGGTAAGGGCAGCACTGGCAGTGGCAGTGGCAGCTCGGGTGAGGACTCCCGCTCATCTCTCCAGCCCTTCCGGGTGGGCGATCTCCCGTCGCATGCGTCATATGCGCCGCAGGAGTGGAATGGTGCGGCATCGCGTCATATCCCTGCAACATCGCTTCGCATCAGCTCGATGCAGCGCGGTCCGCTGGATGCGACCTCTGGCATTGAATCGAGCCGAGGGCTGAAGAGTTTGAAGGAGCTAGAAGAAGATTGACGTAGTCTATTTATATCCTCGTGCAGCACCGCGGCCCATACAGAGCGTGCGGCACCTCGTGTTGAAGTCGCATTTGCGGTGATGATGCTGCCGTATGACGCTGGTCAAGGCAACTGTCCCGTTCGATGCCATGGGCGGCGGCTGTTCTGCTCAAGGCCAGCATCGCTTCTGTTCGCACAGTGATCTGGCGCGTGGTAGGCTCATCGGGCATCTCGGCGCTCTGCACGCTCTGCCAACTTGTGGCGCTGTCCCCACATCGCACCGGCTCAAACGGGGATGTCTCCTCCCTCCCTCGAAGGCATTTCTTGCTGCACAGAAGGCGCGTCGTGGCAGCAGTTGGGGCAGGAGGGTGGTTGAACTTCGACGGGGTGCGCACAAGTGGCTGATGTGTGCGGGCTGGCAGATCGTACGAATCTCGCGGAAGAGATGATACTGCAGAGCCGAGCGGCGTACAACCGTGACGACTTCAAGGGGCTAGAGGCGGGGTCACGAGGGCGTTTCTTTGTCATCAAGTCATACAGTGAGGATGACATATACAAAAGCATCAAGCACAATGTTTGGTCCAGCACAGGTACCACCACCGGCACCGCCGAGCGTGCCCGGGCTTAGCGAAGCGCAAGCTAAGGCGCCCGGCTGCCTGCTCGGGGCGCCCACGAAGGCGGGGTGTGTCCAACGATCACGAGGAGAGCCCCGCTGGGCGCCTTGGAGGGTGTAGACATTTGGAAGTGGCGCCCTGACCTGGCAGGCTTTCAGTCATTGAGATGGTAATGCCGCCAGTGACGAGCAGGGGGGTTGCTTCGGAGTGCTGATGACCTCGTCCAAGAGGTCGAACCTTCGCTTGAATAAGGAAGGCCATGCAACGGGAGGTGAGGAGCGGGTTAGAGGGGCAACGGGAGGTGAGGGAGCGGGTTAGAGTGGGGTACCACGGGAGGTGAGCAGTGGGTGAGAGGGCACGACGGAGGTGAGCAGTGGGTGAGAGGGGGCAACGGGAGGTGAGGAGCAGGTGAGAGTGGGCACGACGGGAGGTGAGGAGCGGGTGAGAGGGGGCAACGGGAGGTGAGGAGCGGGTGAGAGTGGGGCAACGGGAGGTGAGCAGTGGGTGAGAGGGGGCAACGGGAGGTGAGCAGCGGGTGAGAGGGGGAGAAGGGGGACTCTCGCCCACCTATCCTAAACCAATGATCAGGAAGCAGGAAGCAACAAGCAATAAATAAGAGAAGGGAAGATCAAGCAAGGGGGAAAGATAAGGGGAATAAGGGGAGAGAACAAGGACAGGGTGAGCAAGAGGAAACTAGATTCTAAGCCAAAGCCAATGGGGAAGTCAATTCTATCTTGACATAACACCGCACGTCCCCATGGATTGTGTATCAGGATCCTAGGCTCCGATAGGGGTGCTCGGACCCATGCGAACAAAAAGCCAAAAGAATTAGTGGAGGAACTCAGGTGCGGTGCACGTGATCACCAGAGTTCCTCCGTTCGCACTGGGCTCCCCAGACTCGCCCACTAGCTATCAGGGTGCGACGGTTCCAGAAGGGAGGTTAAGGGTAGAGAGAATGACAGATCAAGCAGGGAGAGGAAGGGTGAGAGGGGCGGTGCATGCAGCTCTTGGCCCAGCGGCACTACGAGTTGTGACTCTCGTGCTCATGCCAAGTATGTAGTGTGTGTGTATGCTTATCCTTGCGACTCCTTTGGCACCCCGAAGCCACAAGAGACTGCACTATGTACCCACGCCGGGGATCAAAGGATTCAGCACACACTTCAGGACACTCATCCGGATTCTCCGGAGCTCACTAGTGAAGTGGGACCCCCTAAGCCTCGCTGAGCCACCCGAGCCCCTCTGCATCTGCACCGCCAGCGCACTGCACTATGTAGTGTGTGCGCGTGTGTATGCAGTGTGTACACGTGCCGGGGGACTTGTGTTCTTTGACTCTGATGTGAGCTACTGGCGCATCGCTGTGAACGGGGACGGCCGCCGGATGGAAGTGGGTTTTGGGAGGCGGTTGTCCCTGTGGTGCCATTCTGGTGGCCATTGCCTCTTGGAGAGCTCGGTGGATTCGTCTGCCTTTGCTGCAAGGAGAGGCAGAGGGTGGTGAAGTCCACCTTATGTGTTTCCCCTTGATTTTTGTGGGGAGCACTTAGGTGCCCACATGTTTTCATTTTTTGACATGGGGTGTCCATGCTGTGCATTCATGGCATAACCATGGACCAACGGGTCCCATCCATCGACCGTGAGCCATTGGGGGGCATGCCAGCAGGGTCCGCTTACTCCGTAGCCCTGGAACCAATTATTGTTGGGCAAGGATCGGTCACATCGTATCATCTTTCCATGTTGCTTCGCATCTGGGTTGGGAATATGTATGAGTTGGTGGTATCTTGTCACGGCCCCGCCCTGCTCCTGATTTGCTTCTCACATCCACTAGGATGATGGTGGGCTGGCTTTTGTTGGCCGATCTCATGCCATTCAGTGTGTGTATGCAGTGTCGAAGTGCACAGTGCAGATCACAAGAAGAGAAGAGCAAGGGGAGAGAGCTCACCACGGAAGGTTGACAGAAGTCGGGCAGGGAGGGAGGAAGCAGGAGGACAGGGACCGAGGCGCGGAGCGTCGGGCGTCGGAGCGTCGGTGTGCAGCGCCACCGATGTGAGAGGAAAAGTGATCCCGTGGAATCGAAACATGGGAAGGAAAATAATCAAGGATGAGGTGAAGAAGACAGGAGCTAGAGGATGCAGTGCGAGAGGATCAAAGTAAAAAAGTGAAATACGGATGAGAGTAGAAGGGGTGAAAAACGGATGATGGGAATGGAGGTGGGAATGAAGCTGGTCCGTGGGAGAATGTGGGATCGGTGAGCGAGTGGGAGATTGCGGCCAGCATTCGGAATCAGACTAGGGTGCGGGGACGCACGGGTGGGAAGGAAAAATCGAAAAAATGAAAATCAGAAGGAAAAAAATAGAGATCTGAAAATTAGAGACCAGAAAATGTAGAGATCAGAAAAAATAGGGGAAGAGAAGAAGCCCTAATCATGATGGTAGGAGTCACGGGGCAGCGGCAGACAGGCCACTAGGGGGAACGACCGGCTCACAGAGAATCACCGGAAGGGAAAGCCCAACCCCCGAAGTGTGAGGGAGTAAGAGCAAGAGAAAAGGGAGCGGTGGGGGTTGGGCGAGAGTGGGTAAGCAGCTGGTGAGAGTGGGCACGACGGGAGGTGAGGAGCGAGTGAGAGTGGGCACGACGGGAGATGAGGAGCGGATGAGATGGGGCAACACCAAGTGAGGAGCGGGAGAGATGGGGCGACGGGAGATGTGTCGCGGGTGAGAGGGTGCTGTTTTGCCCGGGCCCTGGGGATGCTGCAGCCAAAGGCAACGAGCGCCTCCAGGCCGCATTTGTGGAGGCGGCGGCAGCGGGGGAGCCCGTCTACCTGTTCTTCAGCGTGAACGCTAGCGGCAGGTTCTGCGGATGCGCGAGGATGCGTCCCCCCACGAAGGGCGGCTCTGCGGATGCGCGGGGGTGCGTCCCGCCACGAAGGCGGCTCTGCGGGTGCGCGGGGGTGCGTCCCCCCACGAAGGCGGCTCTGCGGATGCGCGGGGGTGCGTCCCCCCACGAAGGGCGGCTCTGCGGATGCGCGCGTGCGTCCCCCACGAAGGGCGGCTCTGCGGATGCGCGAGGATGCGTCCCCCACGAAGGCGGCTCTGCGGATGCGCGAGGGTGCGTCCCCCACGAGGGCGGCTCTGCGGATGTGCGCGAGGGTGCGTCCCCCCATGAGGGATGTGTATTCTTTGCGCTCAACACGCGCTTTGTGTATTACAGTGGTATTTGCAAAGAGGATGCTGCGAGGAGAGTCTGACGCTGTGGTGGGGATGGTGCCCCTCAGATGGTCTCCGAGGTGGATTTGAGCAAAACTGCAGAGTACTGGCAACAGAACAAGTGGGCTGGCTTATTCTCTGTGGAGTGGTTGATTATCAAGGTGCTTGCCCGCTGTATATCTTCCCTTTAGGCCGGGCTAACTGGCCGCTGCGAAATTATCGATCCCTTTGAGAGGGGTCCGCATCATGAGACGAGATATTCGTGGGGGCCGGGGAGCTGCCTCTTTGCGGTGTCTGGAGCCTTCAAGGGATGCAGCATGCGTATGAAAACAAAAGCCATAAAGTGTGGGATTGCTGTTGTGGCCATTTTCATAAGTTGGAGACGAAATGCAACCAGAGTCGAGATGCCAGTTGTCGCTGCACAAGAAATCGTGGTGAGCAAGACGCTGTGATGAAAGTAAGGGCGGGGTCAAAACAGAGGTTGAAATGTTTTAAAGATGAAACGAAGAGGCTGGTGAAAGTAGTGAGAGGCTGGGGCACTTGGAGCTGATCAGGATATTCCAAACAGCCAGCTTCGGCACATCATTCTGGAGAACAACGACAACAAGCCCGTCACCAACAGTCGAGATACTCAGGAGATCAACTCACCCCAGGGTGCACTCATGCTGAATCAATTTGTTCGGTATCAATCGATGACGTCTATTCTCGATGTCCGTTCCCCTCCACCCATTCCCCTCTTTCCCTTCCCAAAAGCACGCCGCATTGCTCCCTCTTGCAATGCCTCTCATGCATATCAACCAACCCCCGCTGCCCGCCTGCCCTCTCGCCCTGAGGGCCCTTATCTCAGAGCGTCCCTGCAATCCATGTAAATGGCAATGGGGGGCACTGCCATTTGCGAGTCATGCCCCAGATGGGGAACTGTCCGGGGATACCTCTGGGAGCAGTGGTCACTATGCTCTCAAATCTAGCCTCTCATGAGCTCATAAGGCAGATCAGATGGGGCTGGTAGCTGAGGTGAGGAAATGTAACTTAGGGAATGGGCGAGATGTGGCACAGGACTTCGAATTTCGAGACCACATGCCCTCCGCAGAGCCCAGTCCTGGTGCCCAGCTTGAGGCAGGCAGCTCTGAAGCGGAGGCCTGCACGCCCACCTCCAGCGAGCCTGCTTCTACTCAGCCATCATGCTGAAAGGAGGGGGATAATAGGAACGAGGAGCCCTCGTTTATGAGGAAGTGCCAATGCTGGGACAGATAGAGCAGCATTCATGCTGTATGCAACATTTAACAGCTGGTCATGTCCTGTCGCTACCGACGGCTATGCAACCTCCGGATAGCCTTGCTATCTGCACTCTTGGTATTGCTGATTTTGGCAGTAATTAAGTTGAGGCTTAGAGTGTTCTGTAATATGCATGTGCACATGAGATTTGTAAGAACATGATCTGTCAGAATAAACACGGTCACCATTAGGTATGGCGGTTTCATGAAGCTAAGGTCCAATAACTTTAAGATGGCAATGCGGTGCATGCTGGTTCTGGCGTGATATGGTTGACACGGCATGCCAAATGCGATGGTTATGTGTGTATGTGCTTACCTAGCGGCTGCTGTGACTTTGGTGCCGTGCTGGCGGGCACTGCCTCTTGGAGGGCTCGGTGGATTCGACTGACTTTGCTGCAAGGAGAGGCATCAGAGGGTGGTTAGGTTCACGTTCTGTGGTTTCCCTTGATTTTTGTGGGGAGCACTTAGGTGCCCGCATTTTTTTTTCATTTTTGACATGGGGTGTCCGTACCATGTGGTGTGATCGACTGCATTCATGGCATTACCATGGACCAGCGGGTCCCATCCATCGACCGTCGGTGAGCCACTGGGAAGCATGCCAGCAGGGTCCGCTTACTCCGTAACCCTGGGACCAGCTGTTATTGTTGGGCGATCGGATCGGTCGTCACATCGTATCATCTTTCTATCCTGCTTTGCGTCTGGTTTGGTAATATGTATGAGTTGGTGGTATCTTGTCACGGCCCCGCCGCCCTGCTCCTTATTTGCTTCTCGCATCCACTGGGATGATGGTGGGCTGGCTTTTGTCGGCTGATCGCATGCCATTCAGTGTGTTCGTGTGTGTGTGTGTGTCCGAGAGCAGCGATTGTGCCCTCGCTTCAACTTATCTGCGAGGCAATGGATGACTTCTGTTCTGAAACCTCTGACATGCTGCAACATTATTGTATCATCTCTACCACCATAGCCCTGGTTGTGGCAGTTAGCATATTCGACATGTGCACACCAATAAGTTTCACAAGCCTTATAACCGGTTATATATCCATGCACCATCAGATCTTCTATATTCATCGTATAGTGTAGGTTCACACTGTGAATCTTTCTTTCTCCATCGGACTTACCGACCGCTAGGGAGCGTGTTTCGTTTCTCTGTTGCGCGTCGCATCGGCAGATGGACTCAA
This sequence comes from Cymbomonas tetramitiformis, assembly GCA_001247695.2. Lineage (NCBI taxonomy): Eukaryota > Viridiplantae > Chlorophyta > Pyramimonadophyceae > Pyramimonadales > Pyramimonadaceae > Cymbomonas > Cymbomonas tetramitiformis. Next base: position 23,209 of record LGRX02034668.1, read on the forward strand.
CGACATTTTCTCTTTGAGGTAATTATCTTGCACGCGTCAATCGCCAGCACGTGCAGGTGCGTTGAGATGAATGACGAATAGTTTGATTCTTGTTCGCTGTGCCAAACTTTCAATACTCACCCTAACAAAAGCCGAGGACATCTCTGCGATGATACTGAATAGCGAATGCCCGATCCAGGCGCTGATATATCATTGGCGCGTGTGCATCAAACACAGGCGCATCCAGAACGCGACAGCTTTCCTTGGTATGCATGTACAGTCTTAGATTTCCCCGCCGGCTCAGCTAGCACTTTGTTATCTGTTCCAACACCAAGGTGAGTTTCTCCACCGTTATTTCGGTCCTTCTCTTCAAGAAGCGTCGCAATGCATATCAAATATATATGTTGTGTTGCTAGTTCTGTGCGCAGTGATATTCGCGCGGTGTGGGACCCTGCTTGACCGGGTCTTGGCTCAGCGTTCGCTTATTGGTTCAGCGTTCGATATAACACATGATTCAGCGCACGGCCATGCAGCCCACTCCCAGACCAGCAGTGTTGATGGGATCATAAGCACATTTTTTATCCGCCTGCTGTCAGCCCTCAACAGCATCTTCGTGGTCGAGTGGTTTCTCGGCAAAAACAGGAAGTCCACGTGGTGCGTTCAGGAACTTCCCCCGTCGTCACCGCCATAGTGCCGTCAGTGTTTCTGTCACGGATTCGTATTCATCACCAAGGAGAATACCACTCTGCAGTGGCGGAAGCTGATTCGGTCCGATGCCCCCGGTCAAACTTGGGGATGAGTGGTATAATTTTTTCATTTTTTTTTCGCGCTTTCAATGGCCAAAGGGGTGGATCGGCAGTGCAGGATGAACAGCATTGCACCAACAGAACACGCGGTATTTGATGAGGGTGTGGATGCCCTGATGAAGTCGGTGGCGAGCCTGAGGGCGTATGTGTTCTTCTATAATATTGAGAAACCTGATTTAAAATGGAACGATGACTTCGAAGTCATCAGCTATGGTGAACAAATGGAGAAACGAAGAGTGAAATGGGAGCGGAATATTTTTGCTGACCAGGAGGGCCAACTGACATTCTCACTTCTTGAAGCATGTAGAGAAGACAAGTAGTGGGGGCGCAAGTGGGGACGGGGTAATGCTATAAAAGGGGGTTTGACTTTTAAACGACGGTGATATGAGGCTTATTGCCACGTCGCGCTCGCATTTCCCCATGCTCCACCTGTACAGTAAGGGTCAGGTGATATGTGAGTGCGAGCTGAACTGTAGCATTGTTCTTCTAAATTAACGTCCAGCACTTCGTTGCGTCTACTATAATATTAGGTGTGTTTCCTTCGTTGTCAATTGTAGCAAGGTTGGGCATCAAGGCTTTAAAAGTGAACAACCTCCGCAATTGCACAATGTATATTTAGGTGAATATTTTATAATGTGGCGATTGTATAGTGCGCAATTGCGTCGCGGCCCCTCGTAGCACGTGCTCCGGCGCACGCGCCACCCCCATGTCCCCTTGGGGATGGTGCTCAACACCACACACCATCGTGCGTATGTGGTGGAGACGTTGACACACACCATTGCATGGTTTGCATCCAACATGCTGTCGACGCTATGAGCTAAAGTCCGTGCAAGAGTATGCTCGGACGCAAGGGATTCGAACCGTATTGTCACAGCCGAGTATTCTTCCCGAACATGGAAAGGTCGGGCTGTGACAATATTTGTGCACATATGTGCGCATAGGGGCATCAATTTCCCCATCAACCTTAGTTTGAGTTTAGGTACTCCCAGCAATTTGTACCTCACTAGTCGGGGACGGAATTTATACACTTGTGTATACGCCGAACTCATAGCGGGTTAAATTTCATATGAAATTGCCTGTAAATTGCTCAGGGGTTTAGACCTCACCCCCCACCCCTACCTCGTCGCTTAATCAGATGCGATCAGATAAATATTCAGACAAAGTGATAGCCATGTTGTTTCGGATCGCAGCGTGCCTCCTAGCACATGCTACCTTAGTTTCATCCTGTGGCCGGTGACCATCTCCTCAGCCATGTTTATAGTATCATTGGCAGGGCTCATCTTTCCTCTACGGTGGGCGAGTTCCGTTTAAAGGAGGGCAATTCCAATTAGTATGCCCTTTCAGCATCTCGTAAAAGAAGGGGCAAAATATGAATGAGTCATGCCAAACTTTATCAATTGAGAACTTAGTTATATTTTTGACAGCATTTGAGAGTTTGCCACATGGATCTCACATTGGTCTGTGTTATAGCTACATGTGCCATGCAATACACCGACATTTGTTTACCTCGCAATACATAATTAGTGTACACCATACACAGGCCGATTTCAGAAGAAATGTCAGCTCAGAATATATCATTATGCAGTGGGCAAGACCTTGATTTAGACTGTTCGTGTGAATAAGAGATCCATACGATACAGTCACCGTGTGTGTACATACCGTCTCACACATCTTTGAATGGGATGCACATGTAAACAATATGTTTGGATCGCAATGGACATGGGCGGCGCCTGCACCGATATTCTTGCAACCTTTCAGACCAGAGGCGCTATGCTTCACTCCTTCATAGCATCATCGGCATTTGGGTTGTTTCCAACCTGCGTCTCTATTGCCTGGTGCACACCAACCATAACGCATTCGCAAGTAAGCCAGCCGCATTCGAAATCCAGACTGGGGGGGAAACAAGAGAAAGAGCACGCCCAATAAAGAGGGCCTCGTGCAAAGAAAGCAAGTACGAACCTGCCACGCCAAAGCTCATCCTGCACTGCGCATGTTTCAACTTTAGACACATGCAACTTAAGCATTGTCCGGCGATTTTGAACCAGGATGCACCCTCAAACAACCTGGGGGTAAGATGGACATGCGGGCACTTCAAATGGACAGCGCCCTGCAGGCAGGTGTTGGATAGCACTGGTGTGATCAGCCAACCTGCAAGAACTCCGCCGCGCTGAACCCAGTGCTCGGGTCGAGGCCAAACTGCGCCAAGTCGATCTGCCCTGTTTGGAGTGCGCGGGAGAAGGTCTCTATCTGATGCGCACCCGAGCCCAAGCCTCCGCAGCACACTCCACCCCACCCACTCTCAGCTGAAAACATTACACAGGCCCTGCGGATGCATCATCGGTCACGTCAGATAACAGCCAATCGCAGCATTACTCTGAAAGAGGGCAAACCTTATTTCACAGTGCGGTGGAGATCGAAGCAGATCCCACACTCAGCAGGAAAGGTTGATCCAAGTTATGATCAGCATCGGCATCCGAGGCTCCAGGCAAAGCATACCGGCAGAGAAGGATGACACAGCAGAATAGACGATGCAGGCTACATGACATGGGTAGAAATGCAAACGCCACAAATAGGATGCATGGTATTTACATGGCAGAATCAGTTTGCGGTGAGAGGGGAATATCGCATGGGCACCGCCATATTCACCGGCTCCGCTGTGGCCTTTGCACCATCCGAGGAAACCCACCACGTGTACCCACCGGCTCTGCTGCAGAAGCCCGCGTGGCCGCCTGCCGGTGACGTGGTGGGATTTGCCGTGCAGAAGCCGGCGTGGTCACCTGCTGGCAGAATTGGGGGCTTTGAACGAGGGACGCAATTGACTCGCTGTGGCGGTGCTCCGCGGGGAGGAACTCCGTCAAGCGCTCTTGGAGCCCGGGGAGCTGCCCGACCCCTCAAGCCCTCAAGTCAGCGGCACCCCGGCCTACGCCGCGTTGCACTAACACAGACTGCTTTTTGCAACAAGAACAAGGGCCTTCAAAGCCTCGCTCTGGCTGACGAGGACGATGTGGCTCCAAGCTACACGGCCTTACAGTAACGCACCGTGGCCAATGGGAGTAAGACCTCCGGCTTCAAGACCTCAGCCTGTGCAGCAGAGCCACGGCTTCAAATGAGTTGCAAACATGCAATCCCGTCCAGATGGACAACGCGCACGACGGCCCCCTACTACAAACCAGCCGGGAGCACCCCGCCCAAGCAGGCACCACTCGGGATGGGCGAAGCTCCACGCCCTGACTTCGGAAGAGGCGCCGGCAGTCATCACAGGAGTCTCCCACTCTCGCGTTAAGCTCTCTGGCCGCTTCATGGCACCCGAACTTCGCAAATGATGCCGCATGGAAGGAAAGAAATTGAGATGAAGAAAAGTGCAGTTCCATTGAGGTGCTTGCGCCTCTGTTGGAGCCCACTATCCGTGAGACCCTGCGGGCAGTGCTCGGGCCGATGCTGCACCAGAGAGGGCCCCGATGCGACTTGCTGCTGCATGCCGCCCATGCCGCCCATTCCTCCTGCAGCAGCAGCCAAGGCACCGGCGAGGGCGGCTTGGTCGACGGGCCCGGGGGAGCGCCCTTCTCCGCCCAGCATGCCACTCAGAATGCTCTGTTCGCCACACCCCCCTCTTCATTCAGCAACAGCCCTCGGAAAGCTAGGTACTCCACCAACTCGATCGCATTCATCTTCATCTTGCCTTATTGTACATGGTTCAATATTTGCCCGTCATGATCACAAGAAAAGAGACGATCAGCGATTGACGATTGACAGGTAGGGTGGACTGCCACAGTTCAGCAGTCTGCGTCCCCTGCCAACAGTGTGAGGTGTCCGCCTCGAAAACGGGCGCTTAGCACCCCTGATGGGCGTCCAGAGAGGGACGCAAGCGCATCCACACCGCTGGACCGAGAAGTGGTAGTAATACAAGATGGCCAAACTAGAATTGCCTGCTGCTCAGCTGTCACAAGACTCAAATCGACCAAAGGATTGCCCCGGGAACTGGCCTGCAGCGCCTCCTGAGAGACTGCAGATGGGGGGGCCATCGATGGGGCCGCTGCTGGTCTTGGAGCACTCGGAGTTATCAATGAGGCAGAGCCTATCCGCATACCACAGAGAAGAACACCACACTCAGGACGCCCCAGTTTGCCACATCAGCACGCCAACCGCAGGACGCCCCAGTACGGCATGCCATCGTTCCACGTACGGGGTACCCAAAATGTCGTGTGTCAAAGTGCGTTGCGTCAGAGCACCACACTCGAGACACCTCAGCACACCACGTCAGCTTACTGCACACAGGACACCCAAAGTGCTTTGCGTCAGCGCATCACACTCGAGACACCTCAGCACACCACGTCAGCTTACTGCACACAGGACACCCAAAGTGCTTTGAGTCAGCGCGTCACACGTAGTGTCACCACTCAGCGCGGAGAATGCCCCACAGATTGCGGCATCAAAAGGGACACGCCGGAGAAAATCCACATTCACTTTCACAACAGAATACTCTGTGATATCGTTGGCAGCAAACAAGGGGTTGACTCCAGCCAACGTGGACTCTGACCTGTGGCTGCCGGTGTGACCATGGAAGGAGTGCTGGTGGTCGCGGCCGTAGGCTCCGCAGGCGACGGCATGGCGGCAGCGGCGGCTGCCGGCGTTACAGCGACTGCCTCAGCTTGCAACTGGGTCGGGGCCTGCTGGGGAGTTTGCGCTGGGGCGGTCGCCACGGAATCCGCCGTGGAGTCGGTATCCATCTGAGTGAAAACGTTGGGCTCTGCATCCCAAACACCGAGTGACACGTCAACGTTCGCCCTCTGCTTGCTGGACCGCGTCGCGCAGACATGATCCAGTCGGCCTGACTTGTACTTCTGACATGATCCTGCCAGCGCGAAGCCTGCTGTGGTTCCAAGACAAACCCTATATTAACAGGTGGGGCACCTGCTGGTACAGGAGCTAACCTTCGGCCCCGATGTGGAGATTCACTGCTGCAAGCAAATCACCGTCTCCTTCTGCGTTCGTTTCCTGCGCAAATGGACAATACTGCAGACTGAGATGAAGGCACAAGGGGCGCCAGGGCCACAGGCTGAGGGCCGTGTGGTGAGTGGCGAGGTGGTCACGCAGTGTGGAAAAGGTCTGCTATTATGATTTGCTTCCCTGCAGGTAACTCAGGATAGCACGAAACTGGCTGAAGGGAACTGACCTGCATCCAGAAAAACAGGTTTCGGTCCTCTTGACCATCGAACTTTAGCAGAAAGCACCGACCGTTGGGCATCTGCGCAAGCGCTCGACAGAAATCAGAGTCCAAGGCACGAACGGAGCAGTGCCATTTGTAGCTTCGGGAAAACTGTTTACGCGGAACGGGCGAAGAGTGGAGAGGGTGAGATGTGCCGGACCTTAGTAAATACCGCTTCCCCAGGGAACACGATTACATCCTGCGCAACAATGCAAGGGTGAGCTCACTCGACACCGTATACACACGAGCATATCCGAGGAGGAGCATCCGTATGGAGTGTCCTCGAACCTCGTGGGAAAGGCTGGTTGCGACATAGCAGCGGACGTAAAGTAATATCATAAGGACAATAGTTTAGCTTTACTGTTCTATCGCGATTTCCATCATCAACTTTCGATAAATACCCTATGCAACGCAGCGGCGCGCCTTCTCAGAATTCTCATAGCTCAGGCGATACTTAGTGCCCCAGTTATGCGACAGCTCCTGGATCATATCGTGATGCAGCGCTGGCATACAACGCCGTGGAATAGTCGTAGGCATGAGGATTCTGTAGCGACAGCCGCTCGTGAGGAGGTGATAAACAGAGCTCACAAAAGTGCTCGGAGGCGTCAAACCTCTTCAGCATCGATCGAGGTTCGCTCAAGCCAACGAAAATGAAGAAGCGTATCTTCAGCCTGCGGCAGTTGAAGGAGCGTTTCAGTACGGCGCTCCGTCCTGCAGCTGCGCTTTTGCCACTCGGCAAGATGTCGTTGCAGAGAGCAGAGCATCACAGCGTACGCAGGGCTCTGCTGCGAGGGAAGGAGAGCGACCAAGACACAGATCCAAGATAGCCAGGAACACAAGGAGTACAGGTGCGTGCATGTATGCTGTGCATCGGTGTTTGCACGTGTGCGTCTGTGTGGCTTTACCCGCGTGACTTGTATTTTGCCCTTGCGAGGATCGGCCTTCATGGTGCTTCCGGAACGGATCAACCGACCAGCACGGAATTCCACCAATACTGCGGCATAAAATATTCTCTCAGTGTACAACTAGAGGCTTCTCACGCACGTACACAAGGCAGAACTCACTTTGCTGCTCAAGACAAATAATAATACAAACCGCAGCTCGTCAGATCGACTTTGATATCAGATTCATGATATGATGGGGATTATCACGAGAACAGTGCAGCTTTATCTGTTCATATCGCAAAGAATGCTTGCTACTTGACTTTGACCACTTTGAGGCTGACAATCTTTTGGCTGCATGATCGCAGAACGAGGGAGAAAGAGAGTGTGTGCTGCGAGATAACAGAGCGAGAAAGTGCATGAGAGATCTGGCAACACGAAATAAATTACAAGTGGAAGGGAGCAAAGGCTTTTATCAGAAAGTGATTCCAGAGGATGTGCAGTGCAATCACGATTGAGATCCTTCGAATATGCAGGCTTAAAGCAGGTGCGGCATATGTCAAGGGAGTGCATGAGCACTGAAACAGGGAAAGATCATAAGAGAACCAGACCTCTCTGCAAATATGGGCGTAGTTTTCGTCAACGCCGGAATGACATAACACATACAAGTCAGTTTGCAGATATATCGCATTTTCCTGAAACTATTGCAGGCAGCATAACGAGTCTGTGCTCCCGGGCTTCGGCGGGGAAGTATAACTTAATTTTACAGCCAAGTATTGCAAGTGTTCAGCTAGGACTATCTATCGTGCGGCGAACCAAACTTTTAAGGCGCCAGCTGCAAACAAGTGGTGAGATCCTAAGTACAGCCAGCAAGTGCAACGCTCAACGCACAGATCACTGCAACAGCAGTGGGGAACTTCCAAGGTAGACAGCTCTTACCCCAGGCTCCATCTGGTCTGCAAGGCACGTATGCGGTATGGCGTCGATGACAGAAAATAAAATTTGAAAGTCGTGTATCTGCTGAAGCGTGCGTTGTTTCAGACAAATGACTGAGATTTAGAAACGGGAGAGAATCGTCAAACGAAGGAAGTGCATACGTGATACGATAGATTGAAACTGTAGATAGTGCTGCTCGTGACGCTCGCCATGCTGCAGCTGTCGAAGTATCAGTATGAGTATGAAATGAGTACCTCGTCATTTGCCAATTATCAACAAAAATAGGGGGAAATGGTCATAGCTCCTTCGCTTGTGAAGTGATCGGAATGGGGCAAACATACTCTGGCTGAGACCAGAGTTTACGAGCTGCGGCCGCTGCGCGGCCGATCGCGATTTTCGACACGACAAGAATGGAAAGCAGCTCGTAAACTCTGGTGTAATACAGAAAAATAAAAAATCCCGAAAAAGTGAAAAAGAAATCGCGTCCGGAGGCTCGTGGTCTCAGCCAGAGTACGGTAGAGCTGCCCAACTTAAACTGGCCCGTTCATTCTTAATAGGGGTAATTGTCGCAATCCGACAGTCCACGTACGATTCCAGAGATCGAAATACGATACATTCCTTCGTCGCTCCCCAGGAATCTCTTCGGACCTTCCGATGTTCCCGATCTGAAAACATTGGACGGCTCAACTTTAGTTGGGCACCCCTAGAGTACGGGGTTGCAAGAGTTTTGCAAGTATAAAGACAAGTATATAATAGGTATATGCTCACGAGACCAATCGCAGCGTTCGCTGCAATGATCGGAATCCCAATTTGTTTTTGCTTGCCAGATTCGGCTGCGTGTCACCTGCATTTTCGGAGACACGAGACACGAGAGGTTTCCTCGTACAAAAACAAAATGAAAAAGGATCAGGTCTGCTGTCTCAGACTGAGTGAGTTATCCACAGGTAGGGTCAGGCGAGGGCTCTAGCGAAGGTCCAAGTCTTCAGAAAAGATTTCGCCAACATTAAAATGTTGGCTGTACTTCAGAAATTTGCTACACTTCTTTGCCTGCTTGCCGTGTTCCGATGTGCCTCGGGACGTGCTTCTGGAAAGAGGCACACGATGGGCGACTATCTCACAATCCGCTCTGACAGAGCAAGTGGGGATTCCGAGGGACCTCCTCCGCGGTATTTTGTGCAAAAGCAAGATCACTTCGATGGAAGCAATGCCCAAACATGGCTTCAGGCATACTATGTGAACGATACTTTTTGGAAACCTGGTAGCGATGCACCTGTATTCTTGTGTGTTGGAGGCGAAGGCCCGGCCTTGAGTGGGGCCGCGGTTGAATCTTCAGTGCACTGTAACGTTGCTGTAGAATTCTTGAAGGATACGCAAGCACTCATGTTTGCTGTCGAGCATCGGTATTACGGTTGCCACAATATGTCGGCATGTCCCGTGAGCAGCTTCGCGGAACCTGCGCGGGACCTTCGTTTTCTCTCCAGTCGCCAAGCCCTTGCTGACCTCGCTGAGTTCCACGCTCATGCGACTGCCCACTACGGGCTCACGGGAAACAACAAGTGGGTAACTTTTGGCGGAAGTTATCCTGGGATGCTGGTAAGCGACAGCAAACATACCCCCAACAGATATCTTCAAGATTTCGAAACGTCTCTGACCTGCACTTAAGACGCGCGTTTGTGTAAGTAAAGGGACATGCCCGAGTTTCGCAGGGGTGTGAATGCGTTGAAAAGAGGTTTGACCATCGTGCCAGGGTTGTGGTCACAGGCAGGATGGGCGCGCTTGCGCTTTCCCCACCTCTTCCACGCTTCGATTGCAAGCTCGGCACCCGTTCAAGCCAAGTTAGACTTCCCAGAATATAATGACGTGACGCGTTACGCGTACACGGTCACAAGCGTTGGAGGGAGCGGTGCCTGCGCCGAGGCGATCGCACAGGGCCACGCGGAAATTGGAAAATTGCTGGGCGACGCATCAGGGCGGGAGCTTTTGTCGAGAAAGTTCAAAACCGTGCCAAACGCATCTTGGCTCGAGGACCGCGAGCACCAGCGTGAATTCGCCGGTGAGGGCGTGGCATACTTTCCCAGTCAAGGCAACGATCCGGCCTGCGAGAGCCCTGCGTGCAATATCGGGAAAATATGCGCCATTATGACGGATTCCAAGCGAGGAGATGCTGTTAATCGCTTGGCTGCGGTTGCAGAATCTCAAGCTCAGTGGCTAGATGCAAGTTCGAATAACGCTGATGTAGGTTGGGTCGACTACTGGGGCTGGCAAACTTGCACGGAGTTTGGTTTCTATCAGACTTGCGAGGTGGGGAGCCAGTGCTTCTACACCCAAGGCTTGGACACCCTTCAAGACAATATGGCGTTTTGCACGGAGATTTTCGGCATCGAGCCGTCCACCGTTGCATCGAACGTGAACTACACTAACGTCTACTACGGGGCACTGAAGCCGGTGGGGACTCGCGTGCTATGGCCGAATGGTGAAGTCGATCCTTGGAGCGCGCTGTCTGTCCTTAAGTCGCCCCAGCCTGGGCAGCCGACACTATGGGTCAAAGGCGCCTCACATCATTTTTGGACGCATCCTTCCGCGAGCACCGACCAGCAATCTGTCGTTCAAGCGAGGGCAGCAATTCGGCGTCAGATTTGGACGTGGCTACAAGATCCGTCTTTGACAACTGCTTTGCAATGAATTGCGGAACAGGAAGACGAATGCTCTGCGGTTATTTGGGTTAAGTCTCTTATGCGCGTAGGCAAACGCCGAAAATCACAATATGCGCGTAGGCAAATTATTTAATACTAGTATGCGCGTAGGCAAATGATTTGATACTAGTCTGCGTGTAGGCAAATGTTGTTTAATAAACTGTAGTGTGTAGGCAGGCCGTGTACACGGCTTAACCCTTCATAACATTGCATGTGAACGTTATTATGTAAACTCAACCAGTAGATATCAACATCTGACCACAATCTAGCGAACATATCTAGCGATTGGATTTGCGAAACAATGTTTTGTATGCAATGCCCGACATTCTTTGTGCCCGGGAAGTCTTGCAAATATACTATCTTGACCCTGTATGTGCCTTAAACCCTTGTGAGACTGCATTTTCTAACTACATCCCACCGAGGAAATACCCGTTAAACGAAGTGTTTCAAATGCAGGTTGTTTCAAAGCGCGGACTGGGGCAGTTTTCGTATTACGGACAACCACCACAACTTTTGCTTAGAGAGCACGGGGAACCATTTGCGCGGATGCTTGTTTCGCCCGAACGATTCTTGACCTTCTGTCTGTGTACTTGAATCCAACCTTGGCTAAAATGCAAAAATCTCGACAACCTTTACGATTTACTCGCAATGCGTGTATCATAAGGCTTCCGTTGAGCTCACCGTTTAGCCTTGCACCATTCCTCGGAAAGAACCAGGTAGGTCCTATGTGCACCTTGAATAGTTTCCCTTGTATGGGACGGTGTGTCGGAGTTCGTCCCCACGAGTGTATGCCTTGATGATAAAATGGATAAATATGCTGGAAAGACATATGAGGATGATTATAAAAAGGCGTAAGGCGATAATGTTAAGTTTATTAAACTTTTGGGATTGACACCCTGACGTCGAATTGCTATACTGCTCGTACTGATCTTGCGAACCAGTGTGGACGGCAACACATTTATGGCGATAACTTGAGTTCTACGCATCCATTTTGGTCGATTTTTCTTTTAGCTGATAATGTATCACCCGACACATCATATGGGCCCTCATACATACCAACCAACTCACTAACGTGCAAGTTATAGACATGATTGTGAGATATATTGTGCTGACAATATATCGGGTGTCACTGTGAAAGGCTCATATAAGTGTCAAGTTGATTAAGAGATAAACCAATATAATTGAGTCTGTGACCTAGGTATCTGACACCTAGTATTGTACGAGTACTGGTACAGCTAACGGGAGTCAGTGTGATTACGGGTAGCGGGTCACTGAATCCAGCACACCAGAGCGGTCGCACGAGTGAGATGGCCGAAATCTATAATCGATGATATCCATGGAATCGCTATATCGGACTGCGATCGCACTGGATTCGCATGAATTCTAAGGACTTTGAAAAAAATATTTTTTCAGGGTGAAATCGCCAAAAAAACCGTTGTTTTTAGCTTGTTTTGGCATTCTACACCATTACGCGGGTGAGGAGTGCAGCGATTCGTCGAATAGAGGGGTTTCACATATCACGTAATTAATCCTGATGGTCACCGCAATTTGAAATTTTTAAAAATATGTTTTTTTTGCCCAAATCTGCCGAAAATCGCGTTTTTTTGCCTGTTTCGGCCTGTCGCGGGCCTATTTTGGCGTTCTACGCCACTCCGCGCGTGTGGAGTGCACATATTCGTGGAAATGAGGGTTTTCACATATCACCTATGCACTCCTGATGGGAATCGCAATTTGAAATTTTGTGAAAATTTCTTTTTTGCCAAAATTTCAACAGAAATCGATTTTTTTGCCTGTTTCGGCCTGTCGCGGGCCTGTTTTGGCGTTCCACGCCACTCGGCGCGTGTGGAGTGCACACAATCGTGGAAATGAGGGTTTTCACATATCACTTAAGCACTCCTGATGGGACTCACAAATTGAAATTTACCCAAATCGATTACAGAATCCTTGTTATGTTGGCATATTTTGCGTGGGCCCTGTTGGGCGTTATGCACAACACGCCGAGACTAGATGGTCTTCAGCATGGTATTGTTTGGGTTCTAAGATTCTAGTGATCTATCCTGCTGTGATAGTTATACTTCTTCACAACAACCCTAGGATGCGCTGGTGCTCAGCATCGGACAACCTATAAAACTCCTTACCGCGGTATTTGCGCCTGGTCATTGTCACTTCCGCACACACGACATGATGCGAATATGTCAGACATTTCTTGGATGTGTCTATGTAGTACTCCTCGCAGCTTTCCTCATCCGCCCACTCATAGAATCGGCCTTCAACGACAAATTCCCCCGGTGTAGCATTTACGCCCTCCCCACCAGGCGAGTAGTAGTCGTCTCGCATCCCATCCGCGTTGATCACCTGCTTCACCTCGCTCAACGCCTTCACCAAATAGTAGGGGTGATTAGGATCTCCCCCCGACAGCCTTGCAAAAGTGTTTCCTCGTGCAACCTTCACACTCACGTCATCGCGGGCCTCCGCGACTCTTGTTCTGGTGCGCCGGGCTTCAGATTCGGTTGCCTCAGTCAAGGTGACCTGCTCCCAGCTGTCCACGTGACTCCGGTACAGGCAACCCTCCGTGTCAGGTTGTGCCTTCGCGCACTGTGCGTAACAATAATCGCAATAGCATTGCCGGTCCCGCTTCAAGCCCACCAACAACCCCACCCCTGCACGCACCGAGTGTAACGCCAACGTCCGGTCAACCGTGTCAAACCCAGGTCCAGAGATGTCCACGTCCTTGCCGTCAACCAGAAAGAAAAATCTTTGCCCGAACTGAACACCTCTGTCGCGAGCGCTATCCTTCGGCTTTTGCAACCTTTCCATGCAGAACTCGTACAAGCTTTTGGCGTCCAGTATTTTACAATGCCATTTGTCGGTTGTGGACATCACCGCCAAGCTCGCCTCATGCTTCACCGCTACTCCCATCGCGTCTTGCTCACCTCGTGCATGTGACGTCTCAAAGAAGTTGCGCTGTGTCGGGATGCCAAGCCCTCGGGGCCACTCTGCCGACTCTTCCCGCCCGCTCTCCACCACGTCGGCAAATGCGGTTGCGCATTTGTTTTGTGCCGCACTACCATCCGCCCACTCATGCATGAATTTGGGGAGAGGTATACCTCTCTTCACGAAGTACTCACTGACGATAAGTTTCCTCATATGTTGGATACCTCGGTGGGAGTGCGGAGGAAGTTCAAGATATGTTGGTGGTTGTCAATGAATTCATGACATACATTGGAATCCCGGTCAATGTGAAAAAATCCAAATACTCATTCAGGAAATGTACCCGAACCACAAAAGCAACCACTAGGAGATATAGTGACTCTGACAAATTGTTGATGTCGGGAGGCCGTCTCCTGGTGGACCAAAATGCTGCTGGCCCAGAAATCCACGCGGGATGGTCCCCACCCGAGACTCCAGAATACCTAGAATACAGTGATGTAACTGAAGCCAATAGGTACTTGGGGGTTTGGTATTCATTAAATGGAAAATGGAACCATCAGACCGAGCTCCTCACGGAAAAGCTGCAGTCTTCCCTTGCGGCAATTCAACTTCAAAATCTGACCTTACATCAACTCAGGTATATCGTGAATGCTGTAATTGTCCCGAGGATGGCTTTCCCGCTAAAAGTCACCTCAATCATAGCCACTTCCTCAGAAAACATTGCTCGTACCCTTGATTGTAAAATAGCAAAATTTATCCTCAACTACATGGGATGCCCCACGGACACAAATCATCAGATTGTGTGGACACCAGTTTGTTATGGAGGCTATGGGATTGACAGTATACAGGATGTGGCTGGTGCCACGTGCATCACTGAAACCATGTCCACTCTCTGCTCTGCTAAGGAGCACGTCTACTGGCAAACTGACCACACCGACCGTATAAATGATCCTATGCTTATTTCCCTTTATAAAAAATACAGTGACGCGTGGCTAAAAATTATGTTGCACAATATGGAAAGGGAAAGGAAAGACCCCAAAAACACCATTAATGGTTTCCCCCTCTCTCACTACACAACCTACAGGAACCTTCAAGGAAAGCAATTTAACTGGATGAAAAGGACTAGCACCATTATGGCCTCTATGGGCTATGCAATTGACTCTAAGCTCTTTCCTGAATGTGAAACAGGGTATAACAACCTTGTGTCCTCAATTCCTAAATCACTGTATGATTCAAGCAATGTTAGCAGCGCCATTCAAAAATACAATATCAAGCACACTGGTTTCTTTCTCACCCCCTGTGGTGGGATGCTGAGAAGATGGGCTGATATGAAGCACTCATTAGGTGTTAACGGGAATAAGCCACCAACATGGTTGGAGAGTTTGGAGTCCGAAATGATAATAAACCTGGGAAACCATGACCCAAAAGCTAGATATGTTAAACAATGCTACAGGGATGCTCATGACATTCCTGATGTAAGTGAGTTTCACTGGAAAGGCAATGGTGACAAATCTTCTATCACACTGATACGCATTCAAAAACTTGACGCGGAAACAAACACCATGCGTTATTTAAAGTATACTCCAGACCACTTAGATAATGATAATTTTGTTATGAATGGTCAGGTGCTTCAATGCCAGTATGACCGCGAATACCAAATGACATCGGATGGCTGCATTCTCCTTCCCGTTGGAGAGACCATTGAATGTGACAACAATGCCACTCCCCCTATAAATGTGAGATCAGATGTTCAAAATCTGGAAGCCCATTACGACTACATCGCGGATCGCCAAAAAGAGATTCTATATGTCCAGCTCAGGAACCGAACTGCGGACGAAGAGAGCGCTTACAGCTGCCCCAGTAACTCGGACGAGGATGAAAATCCTAGCGATGGAACTAGCATATCTCAAGACCACTACGACATGGCAAGTGACGGTTCACTATTTGCGGGGAAGAAAACGGCTTGCAGTGGTGCGGCCTATTTGCTTAAAGAAATGGGGGGCACCTTTTCTGTTAGGAAGGCTAACATCCCTGCCAGCAGTGTCTTTACTGCTGATGATCGATTGATTAAAGCGGATATTCAAACACCAAGTTCTACATCTGCTGAAATCATCGGGCTCCGACTTCTCTTAGAGGACCAAAAGGACCACATTCTAAAGTCTGTGACTCCAATGATACATGCTATTGACTCAATGGCAACGATCACGGCGGTAAATAAGGATAGGAAAACTGTCAGTGCTCGTGAGATGCTTCGGGAACCAAACCGACGTGAACTGCAGGCAGTCAGATTAATACTTGAGGAGCTTGGCTTCTACAGTGGAGAAGACCACAGCAGGATCATCCTTAAATGGATAAGGGGGCATAATAATGATAGACTTCACGATAGAGTTGATAGAGCAGCAAAGAGGGCCTCTTTCAGAAAAGGGGCAAACGCTCCCCGATTTGACCCATACGAAGAACTCCCCTATTCTCTCTTTTACATGGAAGTGCCAGTTGCAGGAGATATTCGGAACCACATCAGGAGAATCCAACGCCTTACTCACCTTCATACATGGAAAGCCATGTCGTCTCAAGGGAAGTATATTAGAATGCTAGAGGACCACAACGTTACTCCCACCAAGGATATCTCAAAAGTCACAGCTAAATCTTATACAGCGGCCAGAAGCAGAGAACTTTTGGGCCTTCAAGCTTCACCCGCACGTTCACATAAGCTGGGTGTCACCGCCTCACCTGACTGCCCGTACTGCCAAACAGGAACCAAGTGCAACTTCTCTCACATTCAACTGGAATGCCCGGGCCCGGGTAACTCGCTTGTATACCTTAGAGGAGAACAAGACGATGAACTCAGAAAGCATGTGGCGGCCGAGCTTACAGGGGAACCTAAGCTGTTGAACCCAGGGAAAGGCTCCTCCTTTATAGACATTTGCTCCGAAACACTTTTTCCACTTGCTGACCTCCGCGACGAAATGAAGCGGGAGCTCTACCTCCAAGCATTGCCTGAATCGGGAATGTACCGCCCATCTGCTTCCAAGAAGGGGACCATTGCTGTGACAGCACTTCCGGATGTTAACACTCAGAGCGGCAATAATGTGTACCCTGAACTCCAATATGCTAGGAAACAAGAGTTCTGGAAACTCTTGTCGTGGCACTATCTCTCAAAGAAAGAGTTTCCGTCACCACTCTCACGATATGCCACGCGTGCGCATGACATTCATACAGCACTTAAAGCGTGTAGAGATGAGTCGGGTGACCCCAAAAACTGCTACGCCATTCGAAGAAGCCTCCTTGACATCATCATTGACGACCGTGGGCTAAACGAGAATGGATGTGAACTGTTTTGTAACCCACTAAACTCACACCCTATGATGTATCCCCTCAGACCAGATGAGAGCCGCCCTTCGGCCCTTTTGTGCAAATGGCAGAATTGGCTTCGATGGACTTGCATATGATGCCTATGTCGACCCTATCACCAATATGGGTAGGAATGTTTATGGGAACCCCCCGTTTGACGGGAAGGAAAGATTCTCAAACTCAGCGGTTATGGCTACCTTAGAACTCGGCCATCGTGCAGCAAACACTGTGCCAGGATTTCGAGGCATCTGGATCCTCCCACTCTCTCCAAAAAATCAAGAAAAGTGGATTGCTAAAGGATTTAAGATGGTATTTAGATTTCCTCACAACACCATTCCTTTCATTCCACACGGCTACTGGACGGGGGATGACCCATATGTTCTCCCGGGTGGAGGATGTTACAAAGATGATTTCTCAGATGTCTGTATTATTGCCATTGATAGCCCTCCGAGCCAAGACTTTCCTGCTCATGACTGGAGTGGGACGCAGAAAAAGATTGCAAGGTGGTACATCAATGTCCTTCCTGAGAAGAAGATTACTGACAGAAGACTGAACTGCACCGGAGTTGACCCCGAGATCTGGCAGGAAGTCCTGGGTGAAAGGAAACTTGTCATCCCCGACAGCCTCTGCCCGTGGCCCCTCTCGCAGGAGAGCCGCCAGAGTGCCCACCCAACAGAATACTACGGAGGACACTGTGACACGTCCTACACGAACAAGCAAGGACAACAAACCATTTGCAGGGACTGTAACGTGGCCCAAAGAACTTACATTGATGGGATACCTTCCGAAGCACTTTGGACAGGTTCTTAGCACCATAGGGGTTCACCAGAGAAGACTGAAGCCTCTCCTCAAGAAGCTTTCCAGACTGTGCAGATACCACACCCGCATTAGACGTGACGCCTTCCTTAATGGTCATGCTAGGGTCGAGATCCATGACCCTTTCAGAACCACTCTTAGCCGAATTACGGGTACCACTGAAGAAGAAGCTGTTGAAAGAGCAAAACATGTTTTTCTCCTGACCTCCCTTGAATGACTATCATTTCCACCCTTTCTCTTCTCTTCATTCAGGTGAACACTTTATTAACACTCCCCTCTTAGGTAGGAGGGGTCCCCCTCCTACCTTAGCCCCTCCACCCCCACACTCCGCTCCCTCCGCCCCCGCCTTCCCGACCCCCACCACCGCCCTTCCTCCGCCTCGCTTCCGCCCTCTTTTTCCACCACAGATGCAGCCTCGCTCCACTTCCACCTCCTCTGCT
Organism: Cymbomonas tetramitiformis; assembly: GCA_001247695.2. Taxonomy (NCBI): domain Eukaryota; kingdom Viridiplantae; phylum Chlorophyta; class Pyramimonadophyceae; order Pyramimonadales; family Pyramimonadaceae; genus Cymbomonas; species Cymbomonas tetramitiformis. The sequence goes on from LGRX02034668.1 coordinate 41,248, forward strand.
GCTTCTCCGCCGGCACGACCTTTTTAGCGCTCTGCGTAGTTTTGTCATGCCGCGGTTTCCTAGGTTGATCCGACCTAGATGAGCCCTTCGGGGCGCGCTATGAGGATGATTTCAGCTCCCTCTGTTCTACAGTTGCCTGCTTGCAGGATTACAGCGGACTCATGACATTGTCATTATTCTCAGCGTAAATGTTATATTATTTGGGAGTGCGGCAAGGTGTCGCTAATGAGGTAGATCAGGTCCTTCACTATTATTGGGTTGGCCTCGGTTGAAGTCTGACCGTCCACGGAACCAACCGCGTGCCGCCATAACACACAACACAGCAGCGTTGCTTGCTTCACTATCCAGTGCAGCGACTGAATCGCCCTGGGAATGTTCAGAGCGTGGTTCTCGCTGAAGTCAAACAATATGAGGCAGTGCCCCAAAGGCAAGCCCGCCTTGCACTTGTTGAACATTGTCATGGCAGAGTATATTGCTTACCGTGGCGGGCCGGCCCGGGGCCGTAGCTCACCACTCCGGGCCGCATGCGGGCCGATGGAATATATGGATGCGGGCCGTGACGTTTGATATGAAAATACCAAAATTTATGCAAAATTATGCGATTTTTACAATATCACCATACTTGAAATTAATTTTTTCGCGCCTGCGGCGGGCAATTTTGGAGACTGGCCGTATTGGCCGAAAGCGGGCCAGTGGATTTGCTGATTGCGGGCCGTAAAGAAAAAAATAAAGCAATACACACTGTGTCATGGAGTGCGTGGCCGTGAAACAGTGGTAGACATACGGCTTCAAAAACCGACAGGGTTGGGCAGCAGGCACACCGACCAACTTCTCCAACCTCCAACTCCCGTCCGCCGCTTTCCGCACAAACGTGCCCGAAGACACACAATTTGGGGACTCCCCTGGGGCGTGGCCAAGGAGCAGAGCTTGCAGTTTTGCAAGCAGCTCACCAGCAGTGGTCGTCTTTTGGACGAACTGCACCCGGTGCTTGTTCTTCCCGTCCTCGTCCACTCCGATATGAACGTTCTCGTAGGTGTGCCAGTCCAGCGTGGCAGTGTTGGAAACCGCCGCCGGACACAACGACCAGTTTCGCAGCCCCCCGCACCGTTTGCAAGAACCCTCCAAGCAGGGCATGTCGTGGTGGTCCTCGTGCTCTCCGTTCGACCGCTGTCTTGGACACAGCAGCGATGCCGTGAAACCGGAGGTTGACCGTCCCACCTCCACTCGACCACACTTGAAGTCCGGGAAAGCAGGAAATGGTTTACGGGCAGACAGCCGTGCCCGAAGGCCTCCAACGCGAGAGCAGCACGACGCGTCCGTGCACTTGCAGCCGGAGTGGCCCACCTCCTGGAAACGGGCATACAGTAATCACTCACTTTTAAGAAAACCCGACGTTAAGAAAGCAGCCAGCGTTTGGGGGGGGTGGGGGGGTACCCAACTCGATGAGTACGGCTGGCTGGCTTTTTCGGCTAAGAAAATTCCCGAAATAAGCAACCTTTGTGCTGGCGCCGCAGGCGATTTTCCCTGAAATTATGGCCGTTTTAAGCGTTTATCAATGAAAATTTAAGAAAATAGCTGGCTAATTGAAAGAAAATGGCTTACTATTCTTCAGTTCTCTTATGACAGCGTATTTGGCCGGGGGGAGTACCCAACTCGATGAGTACGAGCTGGCTATTTAAAATCCCTGTTTTCATAAACGCTGGGCGATTGCATACGCCTCCACCACCAACCGCATATCCTCGTGGTACCTGCAGCAGCAGGAAATGGTGTCCCTTCGGGTGAGTCGTTGCACTTGCCTCGGCTTCCGAGTCTCAAAAGATCGGAGTTCGATCTTTTCGGCGGGAAACTTCTTCTTGAACTTGCGGAACACCTCCAACTGTGTCATTTCCAACCACTGCTTCGACACCTTCTCCACGCTTCCATCAATATGCCGCAGCTGGATCACGTCCCGTTTACACGTGGACACCCGACTGATCCCAGCACTCAGCCAGAAGGCTTGGATATTGTGGGTCAGCTCCGCGCTTATAGCACGGTTGGCCATGTGCAGGTTTTCCAGGACCAACCCTGCCAGAAGACCGGCATTAAGCCGTTGCGCTGTCCCAAGGGCAGCTCCCAACAGCAAGTTGCGGTGCCCAACGAGTCCATCCTTCACCACCTTCACATTTATCGCCAAGATGCTTGCAACAGCACCCTCAACACCCTCCACGTCTCTGCCAAATACCATCGCTGCGCCCGCCATGCGCGTGGCAGCGTTCTGCCTGGAACCATAGCCAGCTAGAGCGGCGAACGAAGCGCGCAAGCTCGACACGATCGTTCCTCCTACGCGATCCTCCTCTGACAGAAATCTTAGCCGCACAGCTTCTTTCTCTTCCGCGGGTAAGGTGCGCACAAAGTTCGAGAGCGCCCCACCAATAATAAGATGCGGCTTGTTCATGAAAACCTCCTTGAGCTTGTCGTTCCAGTGTGCTTTACTTCCATCAGGCACCGGGCAACCCACCGCTGAGGCTCCTGCGGAGGCTGCTGTGGCGCCTAAGGGACCCATCGTCGATTTTCCCCGTGCTTGAGGCGCATAGACCTCGACCGCGTCCTTGCCCAAGTCTAAACGCTTCCTAGAGCGAGCTTCCCTCCTTCGCGCATTCTGTTCAAGGCGCCTTTTCACTTGAACAAAGAATCCCCTAAATTTCCCTAAAGTTTCCCTAAAGTTTCCCTAAAGTTTTACTAAAATCTCCTAAATATGACATTATGACACATACTTAAGTATAAACCTTACTGTATGTAAACATTGGGTCCTCCTAAAGCTGGGTAAATAGTGATTGGACAAGGTAAATATATATATCCGTATAAATCAAGTTTTAGGGAAATGACATAATATAAAACCGCTGTCATATTTAGGAAATCTGAGGCATACTGCTTTGTTATTGGCTAGATATTTAGGAAACCATAGGCACATTGCACTGCTATTGGCTAGATATTTAGGAAAACCTAATATACTGCTATTTTATTGGTCCAATATTTAGGAAACCATAGGAACTGTGCACAGCTATTGGCTAGATATTTAGGAAAACCTAATATACTGCAATTTTACTGGTCCAATATTTAGGAAACCATAGGAACGGTGCACTGCTATTGGCTAGATATCTAGGAAACCCTAATTTGCAGCTATTTCATTGGTCCAATATTTAGGAAACCATAGGCACGGTGCACTGCTATTGGCTAGATATATAGGAAACCCTAATTTGCAGCTCTGCCATTGGTGCATACTGTATGAGAAAGTCCTTCACTGGCTCCACACACGTGCTCCTCTACATTTGCTACTAAGGCTATTGGGCAATACTTCAGAGAAGGTTTGCTCAACTTACTGGACGATGTTGGAAGCTGGCTGCGCTGGGTATGATAAGGTGAATCCGGTGGTCCCATTAGTAACTGCCTGTGCGTATTTGATGATACAGGTGCATGACGTGGTAGTGCTGACTGCCAGGGCGATCAAGAAACATGGCTTTCGTGAGGATGGCGGCACATGGAACGATGAGCTCTACACCGTTCTGTTTGTCCACCACCGTTACCCCTTGCTTTGCGTAGTACTCGTCTTCGACTTCTCTGTATGCAACGACCCGTGCTAGGCGACACACCACCCGCTGTGTTGCAGAGTTTCTCACAAGGTAGTATGCAAGAATTTGTGCGTAAGGGTAGCCTGCTGGCAGACCTAGCTCGCCAAACCCACTGACGGTACCAGAGAGAGACACGTGGTAGGAGATTCGCTTGGTGGTTCGCATGTATTGGGAAGAAAACATCACCTCCTTGTCTAGGGACATCCTGAGGTAGACCATGATTTCATAATCCCCAGGCATTACATTCGTGTAAGTTGACACCAGACCATCAAGTTGCAGGCGAAGGTTGCATGAAAGAGTTGTGGGAGATAGGGGCCTCCCTGCGCCCAGAAAATAGCAGGGCGCATCCTCATCTTCTGCCGCGGGATCCGTTGCACGGCTGACAGCGATCTTGCCAAATAACTTTGCCGCCAAGACATCCAACTTGCGCAAGTTTGGATATCTGTAACAGTAGGCATCTAGGGCATCGTCCTCACATATAGAATTCACGAGAGCTTCCACAGGTCGGTTTTTCACGTGCGTATCCTTTGCCACACCCTTTAGACGCTGGATGGCACGCTCCACCCACATCTCCATGGCGGCACCAACCTCACCCAAATAGTGTTCTTGCCGAAACAGGTACACCACTGCCAGCCTCAAGTTGTATGTCAACAGCTTCATTATACCTGTGTTTTCCAGGATATTTGCGTGCTCCCGGAGGTGTTCGCGTGCTGCGACTCTAGCTGCTTCCACGTCCGCAGTAGTCCACCCAGTGTGCGTGCCCGAAGCTCGCACATAGTGCAGCACGGCTCGGCGAAGGTGCTGCCAGGCATCCTCCATCGCCATATTACATTTTGCGAGTTGATCACCGATCACCAATGGGCTGAAGTAGACGACCCAGTTCAGGACATCCTCCATTGTGTACATGCCTGTCACTCAGGATCAAACAAGGTGCTTTAGTATAAGACATTCTACGCATAGGTCTCCTAACGCCTCTCATAGCAAGCTCAACAACGGAAACTGCATCAAGAAGTGGCACACGTCCCTGCTCTGCCTACTTCGTACACTCACCGAAATACTGCACTATATCGTTGTACTTGCGTATGACGTCGTGCGGAGGTTTCACGAGCTTCGCCCGAGCTTGCATTTCGTCCTGAATCGTCTTAGGCAAAGTTAAGGTTGAGTCGGGTACCCCTGTCACTTTGCCCATCAGCAGCTTCCAAAATCTCTTCACCACCCCGTATAAGACGCAGTGGCCGAAGGGGACAGCGTAACCATGCATGGGGTCGAAGTATGGGATTCGCTCGAGCGCGCCACGCCCGTGCCGTCCAGTAGATTGCGGGGATTCCCCTCCATGAATGGTTCTCGAAACCAACGCTGCATGCCCCTCTTTAGAAAGCATGAGCAGCTGTTCATCGGCATATACCTCAGGTTTTCCATGCACTGTTGTCATTTGTAGTTTGACCGGCTTGGCATACCCCTTGAAATACATTCCCTTCCCGCCGGGGCCGCTCGTCCCTTCGAAAAGGCTGTACGCATCCGCCCGGTAGCTGCCGACTCCCATGAACTGCCCCATTGTGATCCGCATCACCGAATCCGCATGCACCATTCCTAAGAATACTTTCAACGTGTAAGTCCTTTTGAGGAAACTGTCGTACACGTCAAATCCCGTCGCAAGGCGTTGCATATCCCTTTCAAATTGCCCCCATATCACAAGAGGGTTCTTCTCCTTCTGCCGAGGGCCGCGTGTGATCCACAGATTCCGATGCCACTTGTCACGTTGCCGAGCCTGCAAGCATCCAGTTTGGGTTTGCTTACACATACATGCGATGAACATGATTGCTAATGCACTGTTCCACACATGAATCATGGAATCTACTCGCACACATGAATCCATCCTGTGGTTCTGTGTGTGTGTGTGTGTGTGTGTGTGCGTCTCACTGTATTGCCTACATTCAAGCTTTGTCACCCCATAGGCCAACCAACGCGTCACTGCATCGACATTCTGATTGGGCGTACCGTGATATGCAGATCATCGCACTTAAGCACACCAACGCCCATGGAGTATGACCTGCTCGCAATAAAAACATTTCTCACTATATTTACACAAAGGAACAGTGAAATCAGTACACTACAGCAACTGTGCCGGCCGATGTCGCACCCGATGTCAGAGACCCATAATTGGGCGTCGTCCGCCCCGGGCGAGATTACCATCGAGCGGTGCTCCGCGTACTCCACCCCTGGATCCCCCCCCTGCGGAGGAGGATCTTCAGCTGTAAACGATGACGGCGATAGCAAGGCACCTCCTGTGACGTGATCAATGTGTTTGGCCAGCGCTGCCGGCCAGAAGTCACGTCCAGTGCGGGCATCCCGCCGGGCCCGTAGCTTGCAGAACTCCGGGTCACGCATCCAACGTCGTATAGTGCGCTCCGGTGCAAAGTAATAATACCAATCCCGTGGACGGATCTCCTCTCCATGCACGGTGCGTATCACCTCGAACCGTTTCTCCTTGCACGTACGCAGCGCGCCACCCTCAGAGTCCTTTTCTAGTACGGTGTCACAGGTTTGGTTCTTGTCCCAAGAGCTTGGATCCTCGCCTGGGGGATAATGTCGGCACCAATTCACGCATACATGCACCGCGTGGTCCATGTGCGACCTGGTGTTCAAAAACTTCCTCATTCTATACAGACTTCGAGGAAGATTGCACTTTCCGGGTCCCCCCATAAGCATGATCATGACCGTCAAAAACCTATCAAATGATGGCCTCGACCAATTCAGCGCCCTTCGCAGCTCCATAAAGTAGCAGACCGCCTCACCCACGGTCAAGCAGTCGGCCTCCGTATCCCCCACAAATAAGGGGTCACCGGCCGCCGCGTTGAAGTTAAGCTCCGTTTTTTCAGGCAGCAATGCCTCCAGCTCCCAGGCGGCATCGCTCCACAGATCTTCTTCCTGGCAGTTGTGTTCTTGGAATATCTACATCCAATGGCAAGTGAACACCAAATGGTCGTCAGTATCAGGAAGCGAGTAGTCTTAAACTAACAGCGTGGCACATCGATCGGTGGCCATGGGGGCCGGGCAACTACCTGCTGGAATATACTTGTGACCTCGTCCTCTGGATCCGGGGCGTCCTCAGCTGCATCTAGCAGTTT